>ML976659.1:130901-183520 GCA_010015655.1 Bimuria novae-zelandiae CBS 107.79
CATTGACAACGCCCACTGCCTGCAAATTACTTTTACAATTTGCTCCAAATACAGACTGAGAAACACAATAGAAGAAATAAAATGCTGCCCAGGCGCCTGGACGCCTCGCTAATGAACAAAGCAACAAGTCGTGAAGAAATGCAAGTGACTGGTATCGGGGGTATAGCAAGCGTGCTGGTATAAGAATGGAAGAATGTACATAAAGGTTGTAACCAACCTGAGGGGTGTGGTCTAACCGAACCATCGCCACTGCCCTCCAATAGATTCATATGACCCTAGAAAAGGGTCCACCTAAGATCCAAAATCATTGGAAAAACCGTACTGGTTGTTCCAGTCTTGAGCTTCAAGCATCCAGCTCACAGAATCGAAGAATTCGTAGCTGTTGGCGCTTGCCATCCCGTTAGGTATGGGCGCAGGCATGCTGAGCGTGTTGAGATGTGGATTGAAGCTCGGTAGGCTGTGTGCGGGGTTCTCGACTATTATGCCGGGAGGAGGTGTGGAATTGGACGAACTGTCCGGATTTGTCGGGTTGTCACGAACAGTGGTGTCGAGCTGTTCTGCAGCACCGTTGACCTGCGATTCGCGCCAGCGCCATACACAGTCGAACACGACGCTCATGCTCATGCGGCTGCGGATAATGAGACCCAACGGATCTTCGAGCAGACCTAGAAGCATGTCAAATACGTCTCAATGACTATTAATGCCTACAAGCTTGCAATGCGTTCTGACTGAGGATGGATGGGGGTTGAAGGTAGCGACTTACCGGAACTATCTCGTCGGTTGCCCGACTGATGTTGTTGAGGTGCCTGGACATTGTTGTTGAACATGTTGGCCATCCCCGGATTGCTGACAACGGGCGATTGGGACATGCTATGCAAACTACGTCCACGAGAGCTTTCCTTCCAGAGCTGAGCCAGGACTTCTGCAAAACGGTCGAGCAAGTCGTTCGTCTCGACCTTTGACTTCCGCAGAGCTTCAATAGTGCGTAAGACATATTGTCTGCCCTCGTGCGGCAATCTCCCCGCAAAGTCGGAGTTGAGAAGTTTGAGTAAAGCAAAGCCAGCTGCGAGTGCCAACTGCATGATGTGATATGGAGCATGAATTAATTGCGCATCCTGTTGGAGCTTGAACACATGGTCAAGATATGCAGTCGCAGCGTAATACAGCTGCACAAGATCATTGCGGCGCTCGAGCCGGGCTTCTCGGTTAAAAAAAGAGTAGAGATGCAGGTGCAGGGTCACTGCACAGTGGTGTAGTTCCTCCAGAGCTGCACGAATGTGAGTTTTGCGGCTCCAATCAAATGTGTAACGTAGCAGTAGGTAAACTATAGGCTTACCTTTGTTCACACCATCGAAGACTCCACGCTCTTCCCGTAGCCGATCCGTTTCTAGGCTCATATACGTCGTCGCGGCCCCTTCAGAGAATCGGTCCTTGTTCATGGAGTACAGCAGCTTGTTGATGCGGCTAGCGGCCATCTCTTGCCGCAATCGCACAAATATGTCTGGGGGCATCGTTCGCAGATGCTCCTCCTCGTCCGTCTTGAAATCCAAGGTCGAATCATATAGGGTGATGGACGGCTGGCCATGGCCGGTCGAAACGCTAAAGTCATCAGCTACACTTCATGACGACGTTGGATGAAGCTTACGTTTGCGCTACAATATTGCAGACGGCCCACGTCCGCAAGCGATCTTGTATGTCTTCCTTTTGCAGTCGCACTTTGGTCCTCGAGAAGTCTTGCGGATGCGTGGGTTGATGCAGGCCTATGTGCATGGCAATCTGCATCATGACCCCGCACAGCATAAATGTGGGATCCATGACGGTCCGATGCTGCGGCAGCGGCCAGTAACACAGCAGACACAGGGCCTTGACGACGTGGTGGTTCGTCTGGCCCTTGATGGTCTTCCATATCAGATCCGTCAAGGGTTCCTTGAGACGGTTCAGCAGCCCAGGATCGCGCGTGTAATGGCGTGCCCCGACGCTGATGATGGCCCAGAAGAGCAGCTTATTGTCTTTAGAGAGAACCTCCTCGGGCGTGCGCAGCGGGTCGAGGAACGGTAGGAAGCGGTGGTAGCGATCGAAGAACTCAGCGAAGAGCTCCGTGACCTGGACGGGGGCAAGGCGCAGGTTGTCGAGCGAATGCATCATGGGCGAACCGCTCCGCAGGTCCAGCAGCGACGTCGCAGCCACTTGCTGGTGCCGCGTCTGCAAATACGCGTCGTCCTCGTCGGCCTTGACTGCACCTGGGGCGAAAGAGGCGCTGTCGCCCTGTTGTTGCTGTTGTTGCGGCGTGTGGACCATGGGTAGACTGTTCGCTCGCCCTTCATACATGGCCAGACGGCTGCGCAGCTGCTCCATTTCGCGTTCCATTTCGGCATTGCGCGTGCGCTTCCCAATGCGCTTGAAATTGGGCTCAATGACGCATTTCAGGCCTTGCTTCTGGCATCGCGAGCAGCTTACAAACGGGTCTTGTTGGACGTTGCATCGGAGCTGGTAGTAGTGAGGGTCAGCGGGGACCTGCCGCAAGCACTTTTGGTGTCTGCACGCACCTTTTGCTGGCGACATTCGTTGCAAGCACGCTTCACGACGGTGCTGCGACGGCTGCCCGGTCGCGCATTCGCAGCGTCGCCATTTTCCTCGTCGTCGCTCGAGGCGGGTCGCTTAAACGTTTGGGAGCGCGCGCTCGTCGGGCTGGCGACGTAGGAAATTGGCGGGTTCCCCTGCGCGCCGTTTGGCGTCTGGGGCGACATGGACAACATTTCCGTTGTTGTTGCCGATATCGCATGCAGTGGAGGATCGGCTCGACGAGCGGAAGAATTCAATGGCGGGGCAGGCACGCTCGAGCTAGACTAGATTGCTACAGGCGTGCAAAGGGAATCAATATGCCAACACACACCGGGCTGTCAATTGCTGCGAACGTGCGGAGCTGTCCTCATGTGATGTTGTCGGCAATCGAGTGCCCTGTCCATGCAGGAGCCCGGAGACCGACACGCGCTTCCAACTGATAGCCGCCTGGCCTGACTCATCCATCAACAGGCAGGAGTGGAGTAGTACCCTTTGCGAGAGTGAAGGACATCTCCGCACCCAATAGCATACTGGTAGCTGGCTTATGGTGTGGATCCGCTTCCGGCAAACTCCTTGGCCCCGAAGTGCCTATGTGAGCCTTCCTCTTCGTGTCCAGAGCATTAAGCCTGAATACAGCCAAGGTGCTTGAACTGTCAAATAGCAGAGAGAAATAGCGCTACATGCGTTGTTCTCCTTTGAACTTGGTAGAAACAGCTTGGAATAGTCACCCAGGTAGTTTGCCGACAAATTGATCTTGCGGCGCTTAGATACATAGAACTCCCCAGAATGGTCGACCCCATCGACTTGTACTGAATGACGGAATGCTATGGCAAGCAGAGGCAGAAGCGTGTGACGTGCCCCGGCTCCCGCGTTGGACAACATCGAAATGAGGCCCGGGCAGAAGTCTAGTAACTGCCAGTCCATCTGGACAGCAACAGGCACAATACGATGAGAGCTTGGCTTGTCAGTAGTGGTTGATTCTACTTAGCGACTTGTTCTGAGACGCCCGAGCGTAATGCAGAAATCGCTGTGATATCGTAATTCCTAAAGCCCACTTGAACCAGGAACTTCCCGTAATGCACATGAACACCGAATGCCCTGTTTTCAATCACCACCCACAATTCTGCCCCTTAACGCTTCTTCTGCTGCGACTCCTTAAGCACCTTCTTCACGACCTTCTGCTCCTCGATCAGGAAAGCGCGAACAATGCGGTCCTGGACGCAGTTGGCGCATCGGGAACCGCCATAGGCGCGCTGGACGGTCTTCTTGGGGCGGCTGACGGTGGCGTACTCGCGAGGACGGAGGGCGGGGATACCAGGCAGCTTGGTACCACAGTCCTGATCTCATTAATACAGGTACATTGCGCGTTTCGTTGTACACGTACACCGCACTTGGGAGCAGTGCCCTTCTTCTTGATGTGGAGGTATCGGTGCTCGCCACCGGGAGTCCTGATCACGCGGACATTCTGGCTGGTGGTGTTGTACGGGGCCCGTCGGCGCTACCCACAGTCAGTCTCGCATTCCATCCAGGCAATCCTAACATCGCGGCTTTCGACAGCCTTTCGTTGCGCAGGTAACGTACGTAGGTAAGTCTAGTGGACGGCATTGTGATGTTCCCGAAGATTCAGACGGAGGAGTTACTGCGATGTGTGTAAGTGACGTTCGACGTGCGCAGCTGTTCGTGTGCGATATGGAGAGGTCTCGTACCTGATCTGCCAGAAGCAATTAGTATTGATTTTGTAGTGGATGTAGTTTGTTGCAGACTTACCGCGGGCGTTGCTGTTGTCGACGGTCGTCGTTGAACTTTCGCTGAGGCGCCGTGCCAGTGTGCGAGAACTCGCTTAACTTTCGGGCACGCGCTAGTAATGCGCCAAGCCTCACGTGAGGAAGCTGCGGCCTGGCGCGCAGGAGAAAAGATATCATCGCCCGCCACCTGCGGTGCATCGCAAATCCTCCATCGCGTGGGGTATCGACAATCTTGCGGCGCGTCTATTTCATTCTTGATACCCCTTTGCGCGGTCGATTCCACAAATTACGACCGTTGCGCACCCCTTTGTTGGCCAGTCTGGAAAGCTTCAGGATACATTCCGAGCTCAACCCGCGACGCGGTCGCATCAATCAGTCTTCCACTGCAGCGCAAGCTGTAGCTGGGCCAAAAGGTAATACAACACCATCCAGAGACTCCACACCGCAACATGTACAATAGCCCACTGTATTTCGGAAGCTTCCTTCGGTTGTCCTCAACAACGATATCACGAGCATTCGCCTCAGTGAAACTAACGCACCTTCCATCCGCCTCTACTAACGCGACAAAGACAATCTCTAACTAGGTCGGATTCTGCAAGATGGCATTTCCACCACCACCACCACCCCCTCCTCCGCCCCCTCCTCCAGGTGCGCCTGGTTCTTCTTTTGTGGCTCCCCCACCGCCGCCGCCGCCCCCCCCGGGGCCTCCTGGCACAGTCGGTCCGCCGGGCCTACGACCACCAGTAGACCCGCAAGTGGCCAAATTTGCGCAAAAGAAGAAGGACTGGCTGCGACGGCAGCGCCAGAGATTCGGTGAGAGGCGAAAGGCGGGCTTCGTGGAGACACAGAAGGCGGATCTTCCCCCAGAGCATCTGCGCAAGGTGTTCAGGGACATTGGGGATGTGTCACAAAAAAAGTTTACAAGCGACAAGCGAAGTTATCTGGGTGCGCTCAAGTTCATGCCTCATGCTGTCTTGAAGCTTCTGGAGAACATGCCCATGCCCTGGGAGAGCAGGCGCGATGTCAAGGTCCTTTACCACACGAACGGGTGTTTGACCTTGGTCAACGAGATTCCACGAGTGATCGAGCCGGTATTCCATGCGCAATGGGCAGCCATGTGGATAGCGATGCGGAAAGAGAAGAGTGATCGACGGCATTTCAAGCGCATGCGTTTCCCACCGTTCGATGACGAGGAACCTCCCCTGTCATATTCGGAGAATATCGAGGATGTGGAACCCCTGGAGCCAATCCAGTTGGAGCTCGACGAAGACGAAGACAGCCCAGTATATGACTGGTTTTACGACCATCGGCCGTTGCTCGACACGCCACACGTCAACGGACCGAGCTACGAGAAGTGGAATTTGGACCTACCCCAAATGGCGACGCTGTATCGTCTTAGTGACAAGTTGTTGAGCGATCTCGTCGACAAGAACTACTTCCACATGTTCGATCTGGACAGTTTCCTAACTGCAAAGGCCCTGAACGTAGCGATTCCCGGAGGACCCCGCTTCGAGCCGTTGTACAAGGACATCGATCCGAACGACGAGGATTTTGGCGAGTTCAATGCAATCGACCGCATCATCTTCCGCTCTCCTATCCGGACAGAATATCGTGTATCATTCCCGTTCCTTTACAACTCGCTCCCGCGATCCGTCAAACTTGCCTGGCACTCTTATCCCCAGGTGGTGTATGTCCGTAGCGACAACCCCGACCTTCCCGCATTTTACTTCGATCCTATCATCAATCCCATCTCCCTGCGGGCGGTGGCACCGAAGAACATCACAGTCAGCCACGAAGACGAGGTTTTTGGCGACGGAAATGACGAAGATGACGAAGACGACTTCCAGCTTCCTGACGATGTAGAGCCGTTCATGGCTGATGAGGAGCTCTACACGAACGAGACAGCTTCCGCGATTGCGCTGTGGTGGGCGCCCCACCCTTTCGACAAGCGCTCAGGCAGGATGGTGCGAGCGCAGGATGTTCCGCTCGTGAAGCAGTGGTACCTCGAACATGTGCCTGCTGGCCAACCGGTCAAGGTCCGAGTGTCGTATCAGAAACTTCTGAAGACCTACGTCTTGAACGAACTCCACACTCGACCATCCAAGGCACAAAACAAGCAAGATTTGATGACCACCCTCAAAGGAACAAAATTCTTTCAACAGACAAAGATTGACTGGGTTGAGGCTGGCTTGCAAGTTTGTCGCCAGGGTTTCAACATGTTGAATCTGCTCATCCATCGAAAGAATCTCACCTACTTGCATCTCGATTATAATTTCAATTTAAAGCCGGTCAAGACACTCACGACCAAGGAGCGGAAGAAGTCGCGATTCGGAAACGCCTTCCATCTCATGCGCGAGATTCTCCGGTTGACCAAGTTAATTGTGGACACTCAGGTTCAATACCGACTTGGCAACATCGACGCCTTTCAACTTGCAGACGGCATTCTATATGCTTTCAACCATGTCGGTCAGTTGACGGGCATGTATCGCTACAAGTACAAGTTGATGCACCAGATCCGGTCGTGTAAGGACTTGAAGCATCTCATATATTACCGCTTCAATTCTGGCCCGGTCGGAAAGGGCCCGGGATGCGGCTTTTGGGCCCCCGCATGGCGAGTCTGGCTATTCTTCATGCGTGGTATCATTCCGTTGTTGGAGCGCTGGCTCGGCAATCTTCTTTCTCGTCAATTTGAAGGTCGTCACAGCAAAGGTGTGGCGAAGACAGTGACAAAGCAGCGTGTAGAATCTCATTTCGATTTAGAGCTTCGCGCTGCTGTCATGAGCGACCTTATGGACATGATGCCAGAAGGCATCAAGCAAAACAAGGTCAACACAGTCCTACAACATCTTTCGGAAGCCTGGCGATGCTGGAAGAGTAACATCCCCTGGAAAGTCCCAGGCCTGCCCGCGCCGATCGAGAACATCATCCTTCGGTACGTGAAGAGCAAGGCTGACTGGTGGGTTTCTGTCGCACATTACAATCGTGAGCGCATTCGTCGTGGCGCAACTGTGGACAAGACGGTTGCAAAGAAGAACCTGGGTAGACTGACCCGGTTGTGGTTGAAGGCTGAGCAGGAGCGCCAGCACAATTACATGAAGGACGGTCCTTACGTTTCGTCAGAGGAGGCCGTTGCCATCTACACGACAATGGTACATTGGCTGGAGGCGAGGAAGTTCCAGCCTATTCCTTTCCCTAGTGTGTCTTACAAGCATGACACAAAGATTTTGATCCTAGCGCTTGAGCGTCTCCGCGAAGCGTACTCGGTCAAGGGCCGTCTAAACCAGAGCCAGCGTGAGGAGCTCGCGCTCATCGAGCAGGCTTATGATTCTCCTGGGACGACACTGGCGAGGATCAAGAGATTCCTTCTCACCCAGCGTGCGTTTAAAGAGGTCGGCATAGATATGAACGACAATTACAGCACCATCAACCCTGTGTACGATATCGAACCGATGGAGAAGATTACGGATGCATACCTCGATCAATACCTCTGGTATCAGGCCGATCAACGACACTTGTTCCCTGGTTGGATTAA
The DNA here is from genome assembly GCA_010015655.1 of Bimuria novae-zelandiae CBS 107.79. Lineage (NCBI taxonomy): Eukaryota > Fungi > Ascomycota > Dothideomycetes > Pleosporales > Didymosphaeriaceae > Bimuria > Bimuria novae-zelandiae. The sequence goes on from ML976659.1 coordinate 138,741, forward strand.
GCCCTCTGACTCCGAAGTCCCGCCACTGCTCACTTACAAGTGGGCCCAAGGCATCAACAACCTTGACAAAGTTTGGGAATATCAGGACGGACAATGCAACGTTATGATTGAGACACAGCTGTCTAAGGTTTATGAGAAGATTGATCTGACTTTGCTCAATCGCCTGCTTCGTCTCATCATGGATCACAATTTGGCTGACTACATCACGGCCAAGAACAACGTGCAGCTGAACTACAAGGACATGAATCATGTTAATTCTTACGGCATGATACGAGGTCTGCAATTCTCCGGTTTTGTGTTCCAATTCTACGGGCTTGTTCTGGACATTCTGTTGCTTGGTCTGCAGCGCGCGAACGAAATTGCAGGCGCTCCAGAAAGCCCCAACGATTTCCTTCAATTCAAGGACAAGGAAACTGAGGTTCGCCATCCCATCCGTCTCTACACGAGATATATCGACCGCATCTGGGTCTTCTTCCGGTTCACTGCGGATGAGTCTCGGGATCTGATTCAGCGGTTCTTGACCGAGAACCCTGACCCCAACTTTGAGAATGTTATCGGGTACCGCAACAAGAAATGCTGGCCACGCGACTCTAGGATGCGATTGATGCGCCACGATGTCAATCTTGGACGTGCTGTTTTCTGGGATCTGAAAAACCGCTTACCACGTTCAGTCACCACAATCGAGTGGGACGACACTTTCGCGAGCGTATACAGCCGCGACAACCCTAACCTTCTTTTCTCCATGTCCGGTTTCGAAGTGCGTATTCTGCCAAAGATTCGCAATCTTAGCGAGGAATTCCCTACCAAGGACAGTGTGTGGTCGCTCGTTGATAACGCTACAAAGGAGCGCACCGCCCACGCTTTCCTTCAGGTCACCGAGGAGGACATTCAGAAATTCAACAACCGCATCCGACAGATTCTGATGTCTTCTGGATCGACGACATTTACGAAGATCGCGAACAAATGGAACACTACGCTCATTGCTTTGTTCACGTACTATCGTGAAGCAGCAGTATCGACAGTCAATTTACTTGATACCATTGTCAAATGCGAAACCAAGATTCAGACACGTGTGAAGATTGGGTTGAACTCCAAGATGCCGTCCCGTTTCCCGCCAGCGGTCTTCTACACCCCGAAGGAACTTGGTGGCTTGGGTATGATATCTGGATCACACATTCTTATCCCCGCCAGCGATAAGCGATGGTATAAGCAAACCGATACTGGTGTCACGCACTTCCGTGCCGGAATGTCTCATGACGAAGAAACACTGATTCCGAACATATTCCGGTATATCATTCCTTGGGAATCCGAATTCATTGACTCGCAGCGTGTATGGATGGAATACTCACAGAAGCGACAAGAGGCACATCAACAAAACCGACGACTAACACTTGAGGATCTGGAGGATAGCTGGGATAGAGGTCTGCCCCGTATCAACACCCTCTTCCAGAAGGATCGCAGCACGCTCAGTTTCGATAAGGGTTTCCGAGCGAGAACGGAATTCAAGATCTACCAGCATATGAAGAGCAATCCTTTCTGGTGGACGAGCCAGCGTCACGACGGCAAACTGTGGAACCTCAATGCTTATAGGACGGATGTCATTCAAGCACTTGGTGGCGTGGAAACCATTCTGGAACATACACTGTTCAAGGCGACTGCCTTCCCCTCCTGGGAAGGTCTCTTCTGGGAGAAGGCATCAGGTAAGACAAAACCTCCCATGTTACACTCGGGACAGCACACTAACCATAATACAGGTTTCGAGGAGTCGATGAAATTCAAGAAACTCACAAACGCCCAGCGATCCGGTCTCAATCAAATTCCTAATCGTCGTTTCACTTTGTGGTGGTCTCCCACTATCAACCGAGCCAACGTCTACGTCGGTTTCCAGGTCCAGCTTGACTTGACCGGTATCTTCTTGCACGGCAAGATCCCCACTTTGAAGATCTCACTCATCCAAATCTTCCGTGCCCATTTGTGGCAGAAGATCCACGAGTCAGTCGTCATGGACCTGTGTCAAGTCTTTGACCAAGAGTTAGAAGCTCTTGGCATTGAGACGGTCCAGAAGGAAACGATTCATCCTCGAAAGTCGTACAAGATGAACAGCTCCTGCGCAGACATCTTGCTATTCGCTAGCCACAAGTGGAGTGTCTCGGCACCATCGCCGCTGTTCGACAATAAGGACCAGATGAGCGCGACTACAACGAACAAATTTTGGATCGATGTCCAGCTGCGATACGGCGATTACGACTCACACGACATTGATCGCTACGTCCGCGCCAAGTTCCTTGACTACACCAATGACAGCAATAGCATTTACCCATCGGCTACTGGCTTGATGATAGCGATTGACTTGGCGTACAATCTGTACTCTGCGTATGGCCAATATTTCCCTGGTCTCAAGATGCTTGTACAGCAGGCTATGGCCAAGGTCATGAAGGCTAACCCCGCTCTTTACGTTCTTCGCGAGCGTATTCGCAAGGGTCTCCAGCTGTACGCTTCGGAGAGCAACCAAGAGTTTTTGAACTCGCAGAACTACTCCGAACTGTTTAGCAACCAGGTCCAGCTCTTCATTGATGACACCAACGTCTATCGTGTTACTATTCACAAGACTTTCGAAGGTAACCTGACCACGAAGCCCATCAATGGCGCCATCTTCATTTTCAACCCTCGAACTGGACAACTATTCCTGAAGATCATTCACACCAGTGTATGGGCGGGACAGAAGCGTCTTGGTCAGTTGGCTAAATGGAAGACTGCCGAAGAAGTTGCTGCCCTCATTCGATCGCTGCCTGTGGAAGAACAGCCGAAGCAGCTCATTGTTACTCGGAAGGGTCTGTTGGATCCCCTTGAGGTCCACCTGCTCGACTTCCCGAACATATCTATCCGCGCGTCAGAGCTTCAACTTCCTTTCCAGGCTGCAATGAAAGTCGAGAAGCTTGGCGACATGATCCTTCGTGCGACTGGTCCTCAGATGGTGCTCTTCAATCTCTATGATGAGTGGTTGAAGACTATCTCGTCATACACCGCTTTCTCACGTTTGATCCTTATCTTACGCGCTCTGCACGTCAACCAAGACAAGACAAAGCTGTTACTCCGCCCAGATAAGACGGTCATCACCCAGGAACATCACATCTGGCCGACTTTGGCTGACGACGAATGGGTTAAGGTCGAGGTGCAGCTACGTGATCTGATTCTCAATGATTACGGCAAAAAGAACAACGTGAACACGTCGTCTCTCACTAGCAGCGAAGTGCGCGACATCATTCTCGGAATGGAAATCTCTGCTCCTTCGATGCAACGCCAGCAGGCAGCCGAAATCGATGCACAACAGCAAGAGCAGCAACAACTAACCGCTGTTACCACCAAGACTCAGAACGTACACGGTGAAGAAATGGTTGTCACCACCACATCTCAGTACGAGCAGGCGTCATTCGCTTCGAAGACTGAATGGCGCACTAGGGCAGTGGCCACTTCAAATCTTCGTACGCGTGCCAACAACATCTACATCAATTCCGAAGACGTCAAGGAGGAAGGTCATTTCACTTATGTCATGCCTAAGAATGTTCTCAAGCGGTTCATCACGATTGCGGACTTGCGTGTCCAGGTCGCCGGCTACCTGTACGGCCGCTCGCCACCAGACAATGACCAAGTCAAGGAGATCATCACCATTGTCATGATACCCCAAGTCGGCAACACGCGCGATGTCCAATTGCCCAAGACCCTGCCGCAACACGAATATCTGAACGATTTGGAGCCTCTGGGTATCATCCATACCGTCAGCGGTAGCGAACCCCCATACATGCAAGCCAGCGACGTCACCCAGCACGCTCGTCTTATGAACGCGCATTCGAGCTGGGACAAGAAGACCGTGTCTATGACTGTCTCTTTTACGCCAGGTTCAGTCTCGCTCGCGGCCTGGGCGCTCACTCCAGCAGGCTATAAGTGGGGTGCCGAGAACAAGGACACCATGTCCGACAACCCCTCTGGCTTCTCCACCTCGTTCGGTGAGAAGTGTCAGCTCCTGCTCTCAGACAAGATCCGAGGCTACTTCCTCGTTCCCGACAATGGCATCTGGAACTACAGCTTTATGGGTGCAGCTTTCGGGACGGTGGAGAAGAGGCCAGTCAATGTGAGGCTAGATACCCCGGCGAGGTACTACGATGCTGTGCATCGGCCGCTGCACTTCACGAACTTTGCGGAGCTGGAGGACGTTTGGGTGGATAGGGAAAATCAATTCGAGTAGCGTAGGATATATAGTGGTCAGGATGTAACATCTTTCGGCGTTGGAGGGTACGGGCGTTGATGCATAATTTGGCCTGGGATAATATCGTCTGCATGTGGATGGGTGTGCGACAGGCAAAGTAAAATGGTGTACAACTGAATGTATTAATTGGATCTCTTGAATCCTTCGAAGTATTCTCTCGGTCGTTTTCGTCCGTCTGAATGGTCTCCCTCTCTAATGTCGTCCCCGGGTCTTACTTGCCATTAGCCGTAAGTTCGACCAGCAAGGCATGACGAAGAGGATCTTACGTGTATGTGCTACCAGGTACTTCGCTTTGCTTGTAATCAAAGTGGAGACACCCTTGTTTCGCAGGATCAGGCATTCGCCGAATACGTCTAGTTGTCAACATGTACTCGGTGCCCACACAAAATCATTGGCGGCTCTATCCGTACTCAGAGGCCCGGACTAGACTGTGCACGTATTATGGGGCGCAGGCGACTACGCGTAGATGATTGGACCAACGTTCGGATAAACGAGGACGCCTTACGCGGATGTCGGCTGGAAATACTAGTCGGAGAATGCCTTACACTTCGAATCTTACAACCATAGGTCGGCTAAGCGTGGATAGTGGGCTCTCCGAGCCGAGATAGGGAGGTAGGTCATTACATCGCGGTGGGCTTCAGGATTGATCTTCGCACACAGCCTCCTAAGCGTACGAATTCTTTGCCCTGTGGACCTTGTGATACTACAGATGCTCCGCGGGATGGTCTTGCATGACGGTGAAGCATGTTGTGACTTGAAGTATAAATGGACCGTTCGTTTCGCTGGACATGACTGCTTCACCAGTCAACACACTTCAACACCACTCAAGTGCCGCCATCGTCCTCCATCATGGTGAAAGTATCGTTCACGGCACTCGCGTTCTCTGCGCTCCTGCAAAGCACAGCAGCACATTGTAGGTTTCAAATGTTCCTAAACCAAACCACATACCTCACAGCTAATCAATCTACAAGACTATTTCCCCCACCTCATCGTCAACGGTACCATGACGCCCGAGTTTAAATACGTCCGGTACTTGCACCTCCTCAGCTCGTCCACACTAGCCTATCCTAACCCCACGCAGAGACGTCGCCCCAGCCGAAGGCGAATACACCGATCCCGACAGCTACAACGGCAAAGAAGCCCCCGTCTACGGCGACTTCGAGGGCCGCTACATGACCGAAGTCCGTTGTGGACGCGACGCCGTCGCCTCGGCAAACACAACTGAGACCGCCGTCATCGAAGCGGGCAGCGAGGTCGGATTCCACATCAAGGAGTTTAAAGACCCTGCTTTCAATAATGGTATTTTTCATCCGGGTCCGGCGCAGGTGTATATGAGCAAGTCGGACGACTTATCGACGGATGCGGGCGATGGCGAGTGGTTCAAGATTTATTATCTGGGCCCTGATAGTGATACTACGTGGGCGACGGATCGGGCTACGCAGATTAACTTCACCATCCCCGAGACTACGCCGCCTGGTACTTGTGAGTATGCTTCCTGCCGGACGGTGAGATTCTTCCGCTAACCAGGTCCTGCAACAGATTTGCTCCGCCTTGAGCTCCCGTTCCCCATCAAGGATTGGCCCGGCCACAGCCAGTGGTATGTCAACTGCGCGCATGTTGAGATTTTCGGAGAGGGCGGAGGCATGCCTGGTCCGTCGATCAAGATCCCGGATGATTACAGCTCGTACGATAAGGGTATCGGTATGACGACGCCGGGTGTGGAGTTTAACAGTGGGCTGGATAAGTACGTACCTCCGGGCCCGGCTGTTTGGACTGGATAGATGGTTGGTGTTGGAGAAGGGATTTTGAGTTGGGAGTGAGGATGGCCCGGTGTGGGTGAATAGTATGGGAACATTGGGGCTACAACTAGTTACAAAAAATCACTCGCTTGGAAGATTCTCTCTGCGGTAACGGCAGTTTTGTGGTGTTTCGTCATTATTTTCCTGCCTAGACTATCATCCTCTCGACATAATCATCAAATACCAGACGTGCAAACATCGGAACCTTCACTCTCCGATAACCAACCACTATCAACAGCAGATGCTTTAGATCTGGTGGTAAGAGCAGAAGATCAGGAGTGCATGGAGAATGGCATGGGCAAGGACGTCCAGTACAATTACCGACAGGACGATCATAGTGCAGCCCAAGTCCCAGAGTATCAAACCTAACATTCTGCATACGACCAGCGAGAAGAGAGGGAGAATGACGTCCCATATCCACTTTTGTGCCCGTGCAGAAAGGCCCACGCTCCGAGAAAGGTTGCTCACACCGCACAGAGTCAGCAAAATGAAAGCATCAGAAGCGATTGCGCATACACAAAGGCCTGTCGTGAAATCGTACCCGAAAAGGCGGGAAATAAGTCATACCTCTAGATACCAATCCTCTGGATATCCGATCATGTGTATCAAGAGATGGTAGAACATGTAGGTGATGGTAAGGAATACCAATACGCCCCCAACAGCTTGGAGTAGGCCAAGGGAATGCTCCCGATAGAGTTCCTTCACTATTTCTTCGTCGATTCCTCCAAGGTAAAGGCTGTTATGGCGTGCTTCGAAGCGCTCAACCTTACGAGGTGAATCCTGAAGTAGCACTTTAAGATACAAGGTATTCATTGAGAAGGGCCATCGCTTTGCTATGCTGGCAAATTTTCGCGTGTACGTCATCTTCCTCGTGGGGTAGGGAGTACGACATATGCCACATCTCATAGCACTGTTGTGGAGCAAGAGCTTGGTGAAGCATTCGCTCCCCACATAATGACTGCAATCCGATTGAAGGGCAATGCAAGCCAGACCTTCACCTTCTTCGTTGTCGAACGTTCGCAGACAGAGTGGGCAGGTGTTGTCGTCAGCCGAAACGGGTGCTGTCGGTCGGTGGAGTTGATACGGCCTTAACATGCCGAGCTCGTAAAGTTGGTATGCTGGCGCCATGGATAAAGTAAGAGTCGATGAGTGCTGTTGCGTTTCGTGTGAACATTTTGAAGAGAGTGGAGGGGTGACAGGTCTTTAAGGGAATTGTTGAATAGAGGTGAAACCAGTTGGGTAGGTACGAGATCGGGTAAGACAGTTCCATTTGATTATTTTAGACCTGTGTTACCTTGGGATAAGTAATACAGTGTTTGACTTACACCTACTACTTTGTACCTGGCCGTCTGGTAAAAGGTTTGTATAGTAGTGATAGCACGTAACGAGCAGCAAATAGATCTTTTAAAGATATTTAGTGAAAAAATAAGAATAATGTGTGACTCGCTTTAACATTAAACCCGACGAGCAAAACGAGTGTGCGCCTAGTGAAAACCTAAAGGACAGTGCTCTGTCACGCACTTGCCTCCATCACTCTTCAGGTGCGTTATTTCGCACGTGTATAGGCAGCGTGTAGGGCAGAAGTTATAGAGATTCGATGAGGGTGTTGTTAGGGATGGGCGGAACCGTGGAAATGCTCGCATAGAGGTTGAAAGCACCTGCCGCCTTCATCGCATCCCTTTCAAGCCACCAGGGCCAAAGAACCTGGAGGATCACGAAGATACTAGCTTCATGGCGTCACCCAGGCAGAGATCATAGCATGCATAGATTGAACGATAAGGCATTGATGTGGACTGTCCTTGTATGAACACAACAAGAGGAACCTAAGGAGGAAGTGCAGCGCACGGGCCTTGAAGGAACCTCGGCTAGGACCAGTGATTCGGATACTTTTCTATTCCTCCTCCCACCTTTATCTCCCACTTCAAGTACGGTCATGAACAAGGCGGCGGGAACAGTTTCGAGATGGCTTCGTTGATATACGTAGCATGGCAACCGGGGCAACGGCACAGCTATTCGTCAGTCAGCTTCTATCCTGCGCTTCCATCCGGCGTGCAGACCTTCGAAGCTCCGGGCAAATCGCTCATTCCTCCTGGATAGTCGACGCATGCTGCCATCTGGGCAGCCGTCCCATTTCGCGACGCATTTTGCGACAGACACAGCGATGAGTTGATAACGTCGAAGCACGCGTATTCGGTGGCTGTGGGGCAGGGATCTGTGGCCTGAAGGGACGCTGGTAGAGCCAAGGCGCCCGCGACAAGAGAGTACAACGCTGCGATTCTGCTTTGTCGGACCATCCTGAGTATCGTGATTTTTGAGAATTACGCTGGTCGAACACAGTTTGCGGAAGAAAAGTATTATTTTCACTGTCGTCCAGCTCGCATGGCCACAGGCATTGTCTCCCGGTTCACCTACTCTAAGCTTCACTCGACGCAAGGTCATCCAATCTCCTATATGAAAATAGCCGTGTGCTACTCCATTGTCACACACGATAGCTAGACATGGCGCGAGGTTTCATTGCCGGCAATATCGATCCGCCACATCATGTGGAGCTGCCAAGGTGGGGAGCACCCGTCTTGGTCAATTCCATGCTTCGGTGCAGACTGCGAAAGTATTGAGCAATACTTGTAGATGGGGACAAATTAAGTTACACAGCGTCTGTTCGATCCCGCACCTTCGAACAATCTAGAGTGGACCAAGAACGTTCACGGATTCCCACGTGCCATTCGGTGAGATGCTTCCATGTTACCGTTATCAGTCCTTCTGGAGGTCCGTTGACAATTGCTTGCCTAATCATGACCCGGGACGATCCCGCAGTTGTATCACCACACCGGACTGGCGGAAGTACCTGCCGTGCTTCTCTGGGCTCCAAGGTTTGTGATTGTAGCAGCCCAAGTCTCCCCACCGAGCTACTTCTGGTGCAGCTCTCCTTTGTGACCAGAGTGCAAACTGCCTAGAGAAATATCAAGACCTTCACCATGCGTCTGACAACGTCACAATTCGCCTTGCTGGCGCTCGCGAGTCACATCTCCGCCCTGATCCGCTTCCAATGCTCTCAGCTCGTCGTCGAGCGTCTCGATCCGCTCGTAACACCGGGACAGGTCCCGTCGCCACATGTGCATCAGATTGTGGGAGGAAACTCGTTCAATTCTACGATGGAACCTTCCAAGGATATGCCTGGAGAAAGCACGTGTACGACTTGCCAATTCTCTGAGGACTTTAGGTATAGACTTCCGACTTCTGTATGAACTTCTTGACAGGCTTACAGCAGTCAGTAACTACTGGACCGCGGTCTTGTACTTCAAAGAACGCAATGGAACCTATAAGAGGGTGCCTCAGCACAGCAATACAGGCTTTGAGGGTGCAACAGGCGGAGGAATGACTGTCTATTACATGACCGACCCTCTGTACGACAGCCAACCGAAGAGCAAAGTCACAGCCTTCAAGCCAGTATGTGATCATTATTCTCGATATTAAGCTTGATGTTCCTGGGGATCAGTCTTCGATTGGAAAGCAGCTTCTCAACGCAGCGCATGCTAATTGTATGATCATAGGGCTTCCGAATGTTCGTCGGAGACGTCAATGCAAGGTCAAAATCCGAGGCTGCTCGCTTTCGGCAACTCACGTACACCTGCATGTCGGATCCCGGATCCCGTGAGAAGGAAGTTGTGTCGTTCCCGCAACATGCGTGCGGCTACGGCATCATGACATCCGTACGATTCCCAACGTGCTGGGATGGCGTCAACCTAGACTCACCGGATCATATGGCGCACATGAGGTATGTTGAATTACACTACGTGACATTCAAATTACTCATAAAATCGGCAGCTACCCCGAGAGCGGTACCTTTGAATCGGCTGGTCCATGCCCAGCAACTCACCCTGTTCGCGTTTCGCAAGTTATGTAAGAAGGCACGCAACCATCAAGTTCTGTACTGGGCCTGACCGCTGCATAGGTATGAGGTCATCTGGGACACCTCAAAGTTCAACGACCCTGGCGATTGGCCCGAAGACGGCTCGCAACCGTTTGTGTGGTCGTTCGGCGACCCTACCGGCTATGCCAACCACGGCGACTACGTCTTCGGATGGAAGGGTGATGCGTTGCAGAACATTCTTGTAAGAGCGCGTTGAAAACAGAGCTGGGTTGCAGAGCGCTTACGATCCTTGCTAGGACACGAGCTGCTATGCAACTAGCTGTGGCGGAAAACAGCAGTCCATCGCCGCCATGAACAAGTGCGCAGGATTGCCGAAGATTGTAGACGAAGATATTGGTGTGGTCACCTGTGAGTCGGCACTTTCCATGTTAATTGTTGGTGAGCTAATCGGATTGTAGGGTTACCTGAGCTCCCGGGTGGCCATATTGCTGAATAACGTCGAAGTTCTCGAGGTTAATGGCTCGCTGTTACGGGCGGAGCAGAAAGGCGCCCCCTCGCAATAAGCTTCACAAGCTGCACAGCGGTGCCATCCTTTTCCTGTGTCTTTCGCTCGATTGATGCACGAACTGGCGACCGCCTTCTTTGTCGATCCAACTTGTTTATAGACCAAATACATGGTACCCAAAAGTTACAATTGATCGAAAGGCTATCCCATGTTCCATCACATGCAGAAGATACTTGGTGTAGGAAGAATGGTCATTTGATTTAGGGTAAAACGAGTGTGTTGTTACGCTACTGACGAAGACAAGGACGCCCTAAGAAAATGAGAAGTTACAGATACTGCTGAGCCCCATGAGACACCTCGTAGCGGTGTCCGTGATGCTTCCCGCCTGGAGGTCGGTTGTGTTATGCTGCGGCACAGGGTCGAGATTTGCGGCTCCTGGGGAAAATGCCGACATGCCATCGGTTACTGATGTAGCGCTAATTGAATCCGCACCTATTCGAATTGAGTCCCGGATGACATTTGACACCATTTTTACCAGTGCGAGTGGTGCCAAGTTCCGCATCGCGACCCTCGTTTGCGCGCCTGTCTGCTCCTCCACCGCCACCAGATGGTTTCTGGGGGCGAACAGTAGGTTCGGCCTCAGCGTCCCGACTCCCGTTACTGACAGCGCGTGCCTCAACGTCCACCTCTTCAACATCCCGCGAGCCCTTGTGCTTTAGACCGTGAGGCTGTCCCTCGTTCCTCAGGTTGCGAGCTTCTGTTCTCCCTGCACCACGAGCTTGTGTTCTTCCTCCCCCGCGTTCCTGGGTCTTTCCAGCTCCACGTCATTCGAAGGAGGCCTCACCATCGTTATCAACGTCGCGGTTCTCGACTTTTCGTTGCCCGGATACGGTGTCCCCCGGTTTAGGGCAGGAGAACGTGGGTGATGAGCCATAGCGCGCTTTAAACCGACGCTGGACTCAGATTCGCCGGGGTGTGAGCCTCTGTCAAAAGGCTTGGGGTTACGCTTGCTCCACTCCACGGAATCGACCCTAAAGGGAGGAGGACCTAGAGCAGGAGCTGCGTTGCGCTTGCTATCTACACTGAGACCGCTTCCAACGGAGAGTCCGTTGCTCTTGTAAATAGGTTCTGGTTCCGGAACGGGGCCAGCAAAGATGGCGAGTGCGAAAGTAGCGGCGATGATTATGAGGCGCATGTTGTCAACGTGTCACAAAGACAGATTTTGCGGGGTTGCAAAGCTCGCAAGATGATATGAAGGAGTAAAGATAGGCACAGTTCTTGAAGTAGGAAGTGATTGGAAGTCCAGTGGATTGATCCTTTGCCCTTCGAAAGGCGCTGAACCAACAGAATTTATAGATATCGATGTCGACTCAGCGACCGCTTGATTTCTTGCTATAACCGACCGTCCAACGGTCCAAACGTGCCTTGTATATTTGAGCGCTGATTGCGTCGTAGAGGTGAAGAAGGCACAGTGCAATGTTCATCAACATGTACCTCAGAGGTTGTTTCGCAATGCGGTCTAGTCCCTAAGAAGGTTGGCGCCGCCATGCCGCTCCTTTCGATTGCAATCCGCTGGACGTTTAGTTTCACACGATGGGTTCTGAGCGGTCGGTCCTCGTCGACCAATGTTAGGGGAGGAAGTTGGTGGCGTTCATCCTCAGCGCCGCAAGCTCTACTGAGCCCACGAAATGTGTTAAGCTTGTCTTCAATGATCAAAGTGCACGATGAGTTGAGTATAAAGCTTAATAGAAAGAGTAGTTACGGGCTATGTTATGGGTGAACACAGATATCCAAGCTTAATACTAGGCACAAAGTATATTCAGCGTACAATCCACATATTGCATATGTACAAGCTATCTAGCCTCACGTTCCCCATGATTCGCAAAAGCCCCGGACAAAGAACCAAAGAGGGGCCAATCCACCGCACAAGCCAGCACGAGGGTATGTCAGCGGCATCTAACATTGGACTGTGATGGCGGACAGTGGTACCGGGAACGCTGATTCACATGTTTTCAACCGCAAGTGCGATTGATCGCCTACGCGGAACGTGACTTGGGAGGCTTGCCACGGATGTAGGGTTCAGCAGTGGGCTTGAGTGATCCGGTTCTCGGACCACGAACAGTAGGCTCAGCTTCGGCTTCGGCCTCAGGCTCTGCAACACGCTTTCCAGGCCTAGGACCTCTAACCGTAGGCTCAGGCTCGGCTGATCGCCCGGGATGGGAGCCGCGTGAGAAACGAGCTTCGAGTTGTTCGTTGTCGATGTCGAGCTCTTCCGCGTCGCTCAGCTCCTCCTCTTCTCTCTTTGGGTGTGATCCACGACCAAAAGGTTCAGGATCTGCCGACCGGCGACGGCTACCACCCTAACCCCCGAACCTGATGAAGCGAGCCTCAAAGTCATCTCCATCCTCTTCCTCGGCGACGTCGCGAGGGTGTGAGCCTCTTCCGAATGGCTCAGGCTGACGTTTGCTGTGTCCGTTGAGGTTGAGTCGATCATTCTGGCCAATTTCGCTGCTCTTGAAGATAGGATTGGCCTCTGCGACTGGTGTGGCAAGGGCCGTAAGGGCAAAAGTGGCAATGATGAGTGCAGAACGCATGTTGCTGGTAGTTGGGCTGGTAATGATTTTGTAGAGTTTTGGTTTGCAAGTAGTGCACAGCACTTCAAATTACAAAAGCAGTAAATGTAGGCACAGCCTGGAGTTGAAGTTGATTGGGAAGATCTGATGATTTTCTGCTCTTTCGATGGACGATATGTTCGCAGACCTAATCGTCGCTTTAGGACATAGCACCGAACTGCGCATCTGGTACCTAGGTAGAGTGATTCACATACAGAAGCGCTGGCTGTGCCGTACAGGTGAGCGAGACAAGACGATGTTGTTTAAAACGCTACAGGTTGAGTCTAGTCTGTAAATAGTAAAGTCTGGGTTGGTCCGCATAGGTCATTGGTCCGGCATTTGGAGTGCTTAAAGCTGGGCTATACTAAGCCAAGCATATCGCGATATGATAGGGCTAGATAGTTGTACGATGGTACGGGTGAGAAAAGGGTCTGGTATTCAAGTCTGGTCTATCTATTCTACGTACGGAGGAAAGGGGGTTATAAGGATTAATGCTCGCGCACGGTGACTATAGTCTGTGCCTTTGCCTGTGCAGTATTACATAACCATTGTCACCTGTCTTAAGATATCGCATTAGGTAGCTGCCCGTACTGCGTACGGACATTAAGTATAAATATCTAACGTCCCCCTTAACGCTACTACTAATAACACTCCTTATATAACTAATAATAAGAGGCGATTAAGCTAAACTATCCCTAATAGTATAGACTAAATAATAATAGATAAGTCCTTAGGCTGCTGCCTTTATAGCAGGCACAAAAGTAGGACCCCGTAGTCTTATTAATAAAAAGACGCTTAATAAGATATAGCTAAAGCGCATAATTATTGCTAGTAAGAAACCTTACTAAAGCTTACTACTAGAATTACCTACTTATAAAAATAAACTCGAAAATTATCCGCTATATTACTTATAAAAAGAAGCTAAAAAATCTTATTTTTAAAATTATAGTAATATAAAGTCCTAAAGTAAGGTAACTACCTTTTTAGTAAAAGTAGTAGGACATTAGTTCCTTAATTATATATAAGTTTATACCTATAAGTTTAATAAATACTTTTAACTACAGAAGTGTAAGGCACGACTAGTTATAAAAGATAATTAATAAAGATACTTTACTTTATAAGAAACCTATACTATAACGCTTATAAAATAATCTTTTTATATACTTATAGTAATTATAGCTTAATTTAACCTAGAGCTTATTTAACACGACGTTACTAACGCTTTCGTTCACGCAAAGCTAGACAGAGAAATCTACATGAGAATGCCTCGCGGCTACTCGGGAGCGGGTACAGTCCTCTAACTATACAAAGCACTCTACGGACTGCGCATTTCTCTACTACTTTGGCAGAGAGAGTTTACATTAACGCTCCGCAATATTGGCTTTTAAATAGTACCCTATAAGCTATATTATCTTATTAAGAATAGTATTATTATTTTTATATATATAGATAACTTTATTATTGGTTACGATAAGTTATAGAAGCAAGCTACTAAAGCTACTTTAATAATAATAAGTACTAAATTTATACTTATTAGTAGTAATAACCTATAATAGTTTCTAAGAGTCGAAGTTATTAGAGATTAACTAAATTAAAAACTCTAACTATCCTAAGCGTTATATATTAACAAAATATTACGCCTTATTAATTACTATAAAATACGTTATAATACTTTAATAGTAGTAACTAAACTACTTTTACGCTTAGAACTTGCTAGTAAGACTAAAATTAATTAATATTAGTAAAAAAATAGAATTAATCCTTTATACTATAATAACTACGTGACTAAATATTGCCTTTATAAGTTTTTAATTATTATAATTCTTATTAAACTTAAGTAAATATTACTAAGTAGCTACTAACTAAGTTCTCCTCTACCTTACTAATACTAAATTACTAGGTCTTTAGCTTAGAGGTATAGATACTTTAAAAGTAGCAAGTAATATATCCTTTACTAATAATACTGTCGGTTCACAGGTAGCAAGGAATGAACAAGTAACTCTCTGTCTTTGGTATCTAGTGTCTGTATTGTCTGTGTGTTCTGTAATAGTTCTATATACCTTCCTTCCAGTTCTCGTGGATGTGAGCGAGTACCAGGTGGTGTGGAGGCGAAGGGGTTTCGGTACAGTATCAGGTTAACTGGAAGTGAGGGGGTACAAGGGTATGATTGGGTTACACAGTTCCCTTAGCGCGGAAGGCGAGGCAGTGCAGACAAATACGCTTAACTATAAGAGCTTATAAAAATATATTATTAAGCTATTTAACAGTCTAATTACCTGGAAAGTAAATAAGTAAAATATAATTACTATATTAACTATAAAGGCTAAATTGCTAGCTCTCTTATAGGTTACTAAGGAGACTTTATTTATATCCTAATTACTAAAGGAGCTAAAAATTAACCTTAGTAATTTCTTTATTATAGTTAATTATAATAATTAGTAAACAATCTAACTTATTACTAAAGAGATTACTAAGCTACAGATAAAGCTCTATTATATAAATATTTATAATTACTAGCTAAGACAAGAAGTCGCACTAGGGATAATTAAAATAGACTATTAACGCTTAAAAAATATAGTTATAAATAGACTTATAGAGGCCCTACTAGCTAATAAATAGAGCAAGTTTCTAGATAAACTAGGACTTATAGAGATTAAAGATAAGATTACTAATAAAGAAGTTAATCTACTTAAGCTAAAGCAAAGAATAGAGGGTTTTAAAACTAAACTATAAAGGATAGGCCTCTAGCTTAAGGATAAGTTTAAGCTAAGGGGGTGTATCTAATTATATAGTCCCTTGTATTCTATAAGGTGGCTAGCGCACCTGTTCCCTTACATAAGATATATTTCTCCCTTATAGAGATACATTCTACAATAAAGCAAGGGATGTCGTTCTAGTTATATAGATACCACCTCCCACAGCAGGAGAACCTAGAAATTAATTAATAATAATTTTTCATCTTATAAAAACTACCCTCTAATCTGACAATTAGGTATCGCAGTGGGATAACCCTGTCTAGCTTATACTATACGCATTTTATCTTAGCGCGATTTTTCGATTGATTAATTAATTAATTAGTAACTTAAAACCCTTAACGATTAATTAAATTAATCTCAGCCCGAATTTTTGATTAATTAATTGTTCGCAACTCTGAATCCCATGAACAGTCAACTTGGCGTGAAGCGAATGGAAAAGCATCAGCAGACCTAGCTGAACTACGCCGCCACATTTTCCTCGTATTGTTTGACAGGCTTACATTCTTTCGGTCCTACATTATGCTATGTACAGTAGGACCTCGTTATGAGAAACAACCAAGATGGAAGCGCCAATGATAATACCTATGGTAGTTGATCAAGGTCCCATACATCCAAGTGTTTAGGAACATTTGTGTGACATTCAAGGCAGACTTACCATCCACAAATGGACAACGGGAGCTGGTCTCAACCCTGTAGAACATGGCACGCGGATACGTGCTTCGAAGGTCTAGCATTAAGCCATCTCGCAATATTCAGAAACTGTGTAGATCACCGGGGAAAAGCAGCTTAGAAACTAATATAGGAACGAGCATGAAAAATGCAATACAATGTTCATGTGCTATGGAGGTATGTATGCTACTTGTCTCCCACCCAAGGTTGAGCGGAACAACTATGTGGGCCGGAGGGAAAGGTGAACGAGTGAACTTTCATCCACCGAGAGCGGACCCATGAATGCAAAGAGTGACTGGAAGTGTTGCATCTAGAGCAAGTGGTCATGGAGCAGAACTTAGTATTACCCCGCGGAACGCTCTGTTATCGTGGAGTGATCGCAGGAATAGCGGCCTATGTGATACAATCGATAGTGAGGTATCAAACCGACCTAGAGTAATTGTTGGTGTGAGTGGCACGTCAGACAGGCCGATTGATGAGATAGGACATATATCAGTTAACCCGACTCGGCGTCGCGACCATTGATCCTGTTGACGGGCTCGGGTTCGCGGCCGTTGATCCGGTTGATCGGTTCGGGACCCATTTGACCTTGACTTCTTTGGCTTGTGCTCGTGGCATGCCTTGCACATCATTGTTGGTCATTTTTTGGGACATTTTGTCTGGCAGACCGAACATGAGTGTGGCGATAGCTGAGGTCTTGTAGATGCCCACACGGTCCTGTTCCCTAGAGCTTCGAATGATCGTTGCGACTAGAAAGATACCAGTGAATCCTAAGAGAGCAAGTGGAAGCGTCAGCCACCACCATCTCACGTCCACGAAGCTTTCAAGGTCGAATGCATCGCCATGGACCATTTCAGTGTGGGTTGAAGCTGATCGAATCAAGTTGGTCATCGCGTTGACCATGAGATCTAAATGGGTCGTGACATTGTCAAAAAGGAAAGCGTTGAAGGTCATGTTTCGCGTGTGGGGGTTCATCGTCTTCCACCACTTAAAGCGCAGCATCGCATCGTCCATGTCCGTGCTATTGATGAGCGTGTACGCAGAGGGGAACATGTCGTCGAACATTGACACAATGGCAAGCTGAGTGAAATTGTTGACGCCATATAAACCGTGCTGGCCCTCCACCAAAATAGGAGTTTCCAGGTAGTAGTAGTCGTAAAAGATCTCGGAGTTATTGGCCGAGTAGACGGTGTCCGTCAACCAGGGTGAAGGTCCGACTGTTGAGTTTACGATTGCGTGAGTGACCTCCTCGATATAACCACCCTCTGTATAAGTGGAACGTACTGTCTTCGCGGCCCACGACATTATGCACTCGTGTGCGATGGGGGTGTCGTTGTTGTGGACGTGCTCCAGATCTAGACCAGAGACGATAATTACGTGAGCCAGAGGGTTTCGACTATTGTTGAGATGTGGTACGTATCCTGGCATCCACTCTCGGGAGTAGATGTCGTAAAGCGGTTGAGTGCGCATTAGAAGTACCTCCCCTGAGTGTTCCGTGTCCTCGTCCACATCACGGCCAGTCATGAGGAGAGGTGTGTCTGCCTTCAGCCACCATCCGCAAGAAGTGCCGTTCGGATACGTTGCATCTAACATAAGGTCAAGGTGCAATCGAGGGGCCTGGATCCAGTCAAGATTTGCATAATGACACCCGAATTCCAAGCGATCCCTGGCATCCACACATTCGTTGTGAACTCCGAAAGTCTCGTACTCTGGCCATGTGCAGTTGCTATTAGAGCAACCGAGTGGGACTTCTGCTCTGACTCCCTTACCAAAATTCATTGGTGCAGATCCATTGTCGTAGAAGAACTTTTCGGTAAGGGCCAACATAGCCTGATCGACTGGAACGCTCTGCATCTGTCTCTGGTATACGGAATCTGACTGGAATGGATCATAGCCCAGTGCTCTCGGAATCTGTCCTTTGCCTTCGACCTGAAGACGCCAATGTTCGGGGTATTCGACGACCTGCTGGAAGAATGGATCGAGGGCAAGGGCAAAGAGCGTAATAGCGGCTAGCCCCGCAGCGAGGGTGCGACCTTTTGTCCGAATAAGTAGAAGGAAAGCACCCCACGGCCCTCGCGAGGCGTTATCAAAAATCTCGAAATCCCACATCTTTTTCGATTCGCCCCTGTGAAGCCAGCTCCACTTTAGTTGTCCTAATGCTTCGGACACAGGTAGCATCAGGGCTGCAGATGCTACCTTGGCCAGGACGGAGATGTAGGCGTTCAAAGTCAAGCCAAGTGGCCATTTTGGTATGCGCTGATCGCGGTAGCGGGCCAGCACAATAACAATACCTGCCATACAAGCAGCACTCAGCGCCCAACTGATAATTTCAAGCATCCATCTCTTCAACACGTTGCGAGAATCCGTCCAATTCCATAGCTTTTCTTCTATCCACTGAGCAAGATTGGAAGCCTTCGGTAACTCGTCACCATCACCTTCGCCCCTTTTCTCTGCTGTGCCAGGTATTATATGGCTCGAGTCCGGTCGAAACGGAGCTTTCCCTATGCCAAGTCCTATCTGGCTTCTACGGTTCCATTCGACGTCACCGAACTCCGTTACCGTAGGAGAAAGGGGTGAGAATGCGTTCCGACGAAAGCGAACGTTGGGTCTTCCTTCGGGATCGAATTGAAGTGACCGGGTGGGAGGTTGAGGTCTGGACCAATGACGAGGTGTTTGGACGGTAAGAGATGGTACGGCTAGGCGTCGAGGCGACGTGGGTAAAGGTGTGAGTGAGCTGTAGGATGGCGGAGCTGGAGATGGCGTTACGGATACACAGTGTATCGGCGTATCTCTTGAGCTTGTCTCGCAGGTAGGACATATGTATTCGGGAGCGTGATTCGGCTGCTCATCTGTGGTTTGGCACGTGTGGCGCTTTTCCTTGACGCCCTCTCTGCTCCCTCTGCGCTCCTCGCCTTGATCCAGAAAGATGGGGATGTTTGGATTCGAGGACCAGTATGGAGACACCGGAAATCTGGGCATGGTGTAGTGAAGGTGTGGCAAGCAAGTCTCCAGTCCAGACTGGTCTCGCTTGAGGAATATTAAACGTATAGGATAATGTACGCCAGCGGACCCAAAGAGAATCAAATTGCCCGGAGGCGTGACAAGCGTGCAGCGCAGTTTTATTGCTCTAGGGAATCTGTGGCACGGTCACACAAGATCGGAGCTATATTTGGGAAGCTAGCGCTCGTACGGAGGAGCCTTTCAAAAGTCCTTGCTGACAGGGGTAAGCGCCACACGACAGGGGGGTTTCCAAATACGGCAAATACGTCCGATTTGTATAGCAGTTACCTAACTCTACCAATATTTTGACCTTCCTTATACTCGTTGCCGCTCAAGTTTAATAATCTTCTGAATATGAATAGGAATACGTTTAATCCATGCCTGAATCTTATCCGGAGGTAGCTCCTTCCAGCACTGCTCCCACTGCTTCTGCTCGGCTCTTTGGCGCCCCTTTCTTTGTAGTACGCCTCTTCATCCATGGCCAACAAGGCTCAATCGCGTTCAAATCAGGCGAGTTCCCACACCAGAGTAATCGCTGAACGCCCTCCCAGCTATATATATAGCTCTGTACGTAGTGATTATGGGCAGGTGCCTTATCCTCTTAAATAACTATTTCTAGCCGTTCAGCTTGACATTGCTTTGCAAAAGGAATTAGCTTTAGATATAGGATAGTTGTCTAATATTGATACTAGTCAATTCCTGATCCTGATCCTGATCCTCGGCCTCGGCTGAGCTTGCTAGTCTTTATATTCTACTTCTATTGGGGCCGCTTGCTAGGCTTTGTACGCAGACTAAGGCGCTAGATACTAGTCTTAAGCTCCTACTACTCTTTTATAATAGGCTTAAGTACCTAATTTAGCTCCTTAATTTTTTTAATAGCAGCTTCTTTCTCTTGCTTTGTCTTTAGTGTCTAGTAATAGCAGGGCCCACGCCGATCGTAGGAGAAGCAGCCCCAGAACATGAATTCAGAATAGCCTTTCTAACTCTCACGGATACAGCTGCGTACGAAGGCTTCATCTACTTTCCGCCATACTTGGTACCCCCCTTGTCTATAAAGAAGAAGTGTTATGAGGCTCTCACACCTTGTTCCGATCCGGGTTAGGGCGGTAAGGTATCGTGGTGCTTCACGGATTATTTAGTAGTATAAGTTAATGCGATACTTAGCGCGAGGCTAAATAATCTAATTTTATAATAAAGTAAGATAACTATTAGTCTATGTAGGAGAACGTACTCGCACAGAAGATATATAAGTTAACTATAAGGAGTATAATAAAGGAAACTGTCCTGTATATATATCCTCCTTGTCCTATAGAATCCCACGATGTCCCATATCCTGGCGCCGTGGGATCCCATGGGATTTCCTGGGACGTCACGTGGTCCCACGGTGTCCCATGGTCTTGGCGTCTGGGACAGCCTGGGACGTTACGTAAGCCTGAGGTGGGGCCCGGATGCCGTCATAAGGCTCTCCGTCCCACTGTCGACTTCTGGACCGTAACAAGAACGACAGATATCTTATTAGACTAAATAACTTTCTTCTAGTCCTCTAGTATCTAATTATAATATTAAAGGCACTACTTAAATTACTCTTCCTTTATCTTTTTTATTAACCTAGGCTTTTTTATTAGTTTAGTCTTTTTAAATCTAGCTGCCCGTAGGATCCTCTATACTAACGTAGCTAATATATTAAAGCCTTATTAGTTAAGTATATTAGTAATATTAGCGTATAACTTCTTTTATCTATAGTAGTTAGTGCGTATAGTATTAATAACCTTTTTAAAAACTTTAGCTTACTTTAATAGTTAACTAGAGCGCGGGGCATTTTTAAGGTAATAATTATTAATTATAAGTAGCTATAAGGCTAGGTTAAAACCTCGTGTAATAACTTAATTATATATTAAATTAATTATCCGCGTTAGAATTTTTATTAGTTTATAAATTTTATTACTAGACTTGCTAGTAGCCTTAAGGCTTATAATAAGCGCATGAGTAGGGATATCGTAGGGAGCTATAATAGACAGAGTAGAATAGTATAGGTTTACTGTAGAGAGTAGCTCTACAAAAGAGCCGAGAGCGCAAAGGCCACGTTGGCTCGGAGCAGTTGCCAGATCGGGTTTGTGGCTGAGATACCCTTGTCGGCGCTAGCAAGGACTTTTGAAAGGCTCCTCCGTAGATCTCTTCATGTTATGCCCAGGTGGGCGTCCACCAACCCCAATCTCGGGCAGAATGCTTGAGCAGCTGCTACGCAAGACTACACCGTAAAATAGCATACTAAGCAGGAGCCTTAACTCAACGCCCACATCGGATATCGAGCAGGATTTGGGGCCAGCTTGCCGAGACACCAAGAAGATGCCACACCTTACAGCAGGCCCAAATACGCGCCGGACGACTCGCTTATTGTTGGCTGCCGCATGGCAAATATCTTATTCGGTGAAAGTTGCAGAGGTGGCGCCGGGGTTGGCTCATGCCGCTGTCTATTCGTCGCACTCCAATAGAGGTGGAGGTTTGTTTCCTAGCGCGCTGACAGCATCCCCCACAGCCAGGTTTATCCGTGGGATCAATGCGCTAGCACGGACCCATCATCCACAGCGGTTGCGGATGAACGAGAGGCCCTCCCGTTTTCACTGCTTTTTCTTCCCTATCGATACCAGGTGGATCACTGGCTTCGTCCCCAGCCACATTGTGCAATAAATAGTTATCATCTTTGATGTTGGTAAGACAATTCGCGACGCGCGCGTCCTTAAACGTGACATGGCCTCGAAGTCAATCCTTCCTCATGGTAGATTCCATGTTCAGCATGGTTCCTGTTCAGCCACGATCGCCGAGCCGTTCCCTGCCTCAAAAACTGCAGCTTATAACTTCGCGGGGGCTTTCAGACGGGAAGGTAGTATAACGTACCTCACGGGCGAGCTGATCACACGGGCGAGCTGATCACTTTGCCAAGACCCCACTAAAATCTATACTCTACACAATAGTACAGAACGCGCATAAATAGTTATAAGAAATTATAATAGGCTAATATATTTAGAATTTACTTTTATAAGTTACTTATAAGTTATTTTATTATACCTAGCCTTGCCGTAGTATCTATAGCGCTATTAATTTAATTTACTTTTATTAGTGTATATCCTCTTTTTTACTTTCTTTTTATTACTACGCGCTATAAAGTCCTTTAAGGTAGCTAGTTACTAATTATTAGTAGCTATAAGAACTCTTTCTTACTATAGTTACTTTTTCTTATATAATTTCTATTATGTAGCGGCCTTATTAGCAGCTTTAAGCTTAGCAATTTACTTTTACACTTATACTAGCTTATACGCTACTATTACTACGCCTTTTACTATCTTTTTAAAGGCCTTAACTAGACATATTAGGAAACTATTTAGGTGCCTCTAAATCCTCTCCTTTACTAGCGTTAATTATAACCCTAATTCTAGGGTATTACTAAGTGTCTATAACTACTATATACTATTATATATAGTATAAGGCGAAGGCGCATATAGACAGACGTTAAGCTTTAATATTATTACTTTTAAGTTAAAAGGAATAAGGCTAGCACCTTAAAAGTATTTTTAAATATTATTTTAAATTATTATAGCCTTAAAAGTAGTAATAAAGTAAGGTAGAAACTTAATTTTAGTAATATACGTAATATAGTTACGTATTAGGTCCTTAGCTTAGTGCCTATACGCCTTCTTTAATAGCAAGAAACACCCTATATCTAGTAGTTATAAGAGGTACGACGAATGTAGAGGCATATAAAGGGTAATAATCTTGCTATTCTTATAGTATTATTAAAATTTAAGCAAATTATAGCTCTTAAAGCTATTTGTATTGGCGCAGGTCACTTAAAGGATTAATATTAGCGTATCTTTTAGTAGAGGCATATAGGAGTGCGTGTATAAAAAAGTGGTCTTAAATAAATTAAGTGCCTATAGGCCTAGTATAAAAGGATATAAAAAAGGTACTAATTTCCGTACGTAGATTCCTAGCCTTGTGCGGAGTCACATGAGCTTACCCCATGTGACATCCGTGCAGGGCTTGGCAGGAGGTTATAACCTCTCATCTCAGCTGAGATGAGAGGTAGCAACCATTACAGAACCAATCTACGTGTCTGCTCAACCCTTTGTGTACGCCTTCGGGCGTACATCGTTCATGAACCCCGGTCAACCGACAACTAAACTATAAAGGTCCTAAGCTTTTCTAAATAAACCTCTTCTTAAATAGCTAGCTAGCACATATCTGCCATAGGTTAACCGTCGGTCTAATAGATCCAAAATAGGTCTAAATTAGATCCGTAGTTCCCTATCGGTCTGATAGATCCGAAATTGGTCCGATATGGATGAGTGTCGGTTTTCGGATGATCTCGAATCCTGTCTTGACTGGCCAAGGATTCTCGTGTCGACGAGCGATTGTTCCTGTTACAGTGATAAGATATTACGCTGTGCAAAACACCGTCCCGACCCACTTCGGGGGAGTTTCTGAGTGGCTGCATGCTTTTTAGGTAATCTCTTCCCCGCTTTTATCGCTGTACACCTAATTTCGTATAAGAAATAATGTAATAGGGGAAATAAACTTATTAAGAGGTGTAATATACTAAGTACTTAAAAAAGGAAGGTTCTAAAGGTGTTTAACGCTAGCCACAACCCTCTAAGAAGGCTGTTAGGATCCGAGATCCCAGGAAGGCTGTGCCGGTTTTGTACTTAACCCCTCGTGTCATTCGCTATGAATGACTGGTCATTTCGCGACTACGCCGTATGGCGCTAAGTTATGTGACTGCTCTGTAGAGAGCGCTCGCCAGCGAGCAGTCTAGGATACGTATATATAGGACCACGATAGTAGTCTTCTACTATTATATTTAACCTATTTATTAATATATTGTTTAGATCTAAATAAGGAACCTTATTAATTTAATTATACCCTATATAGTTTTAATACTAACGCCCTAGTAATAAGCGTAAGCTATTACTATAAACTTTTCTTATCTTACTAGTACTTTTACCCGAGAACTAATTTTAGCCCTTAGAGACTAGCTATTCTTAGGGATCTTAATATCTTAAATACTTTTAATATAAGTACTACTAGGACCCTTACCTCTTTTATAGCTTTAGATAATTACGTTACCTTTATAGGGGATAGCAAGAACAAGGCCTATAAACCTAACTTATATAATAGTAATTATACCCTTCTTAATACTTAGCTTTTATAGCTAAACCTCTACTTCTTTAACTAAAACTAACACCTTAAAGATAAGAAGAAGGTTATCTTTACTATAACTTATATATAAGGAAACGCTAAAGAATAAATTTATCCTTACTTAATTAAGTACTTAGATATAGATCACGATAATAAGGACGAAGATTATATTAATAAATATACTAATATAGTTAATATTATTATGGACTATAATAACTTTAAAATATATCTTTAATATATATTTAGGATTGCTAATAAGATAGCTATTACTAAACACGCGATCTAAATAACTCGCTAATACTAATTTATAGCTAAATACGTAGCTAAGTTCTGCAAGTACGTCGTGTAACTTAACTAGGAGGATAAATCTTTTAAAATAATATATAAATAAGGCCTTAAATATAATATACGCGAAGAACTCCTGCGTAGTAGTATAAAAATAAAGACCTTAGAGGAACTATATAAAGAGACTATTTATATTAATAAGGAATAGTTTATCTTGTAAGAAGAGTTCCGCAAAAATAAAAAAATGCTAGTTTTAAGAAATAAATACCTATAGTTTATAGAGCGCTACTAAAAGTACCTTAACGTTAATAACGTAACTATTATAACCCTTAACTTATAAAAAACGTCTAATTTAATAACCTAAAAAAGGAAATAGGAAAGGCTATAGGCTTCTAAAAGCCGAACTAATATATCTTAAATAGAACCTAACGATAGGTGATCAAGACGCGTAAATGTTTTATATATAGTAAACTAGGCTATAGAGCTAGGAACTATAGATCTAAAAACAAGATTACTAGGCAGCTAAACGTACTAACTATTAATAAAGAAGAAACTACTAACGAAGAATAGTAGGTAGTAAACGCTATTAAATAAGTTAATATCTATAATAAATAATTAGAATAATTAGAGTTACCTAACTTACGACTCTACAAGGATGCACACGAAGGTTTAAATAAGAAAGAAAAAAAGCTAATACTTTAATTTTTTATACTTTATCCTAACAAGAGTAAACTAGTTATTAATAAGATATTAAATATTTTTAACTTCTTAGAAAAATACTAACCTAGGGAAGGAGACTTTAGGTTTATAGTAATTAAATAATAAGACTATATAGTAGTATTTTACTATGCTTACTAACCTAATTTAGTTAGCAAAGTAGCACGTAAAATAGTAGACTATTACTACGCCTATAAAGACCCTAAGAAGAAGTACCTAAATAAAAACCTAAACTATAAACTATAGTACGACCTAGACTACTACAACCTTACGCATAGTTCTCTACGATAGACCCTCTATAAAGAAGATTAATATATCTTTTATTACTAAGCTAAGGAATATAGCTACTTTTCCTAAATATACTAATAATATAAATAAAAGTAGTTTAACTACCTTATTGCCTATTATAACGTTTACTTTTAGAATAAGCGCGAAACGCGATACTTTTTATACTTTAATTAAGCACTAAACTAAGTAATATTATTATTAGTTAATAAAAAATACGTATTAGATATATAGCAAACATGCTTATACTTTAACTATAAGGAATATAAGGAATAGAAAAGTAAATATAGATTTAACTATATACTAAAAGGAACTACAACCCTCTAGATTAAATTAGTAATAAAGAAAGAAAATAGTAAAGTTTCCCTAAATAAGACTTAGTAATAGCCTTAGGAAAAGAATAAAGGATACCTTGAACCTACAGAGCTAGTAACAAAGAAAATGTCTTTTTTAGACTTAGGTTTAGGCAAGAAAACGCCTTTAGAGAAGTAAATACTACTAATAGTTAGATATTACTTAAGCTACTAGTATAGCTTAAAGGAATATAAATAAAAACTATGCTAGACTTAGGAGTATAGGAGACTTATATATTAAAAAAAAGCACTTAATAAAGCAGGACTCTATAAGCGCAAGAAAGCCATACCCTATACCATTTATATTATAAATAGATAACTAATACCTAGCAAAGTAATAATTAAATATAAGGTTAAAACCACCCTTATAATTTATAGACACTAGGAATTAATTACTCTTAACGTTATTAGGGAAGCTAACTACGATGTAATTTTAAGACTACTTTAGCTAAGGAAGTATAACCTTATAATTAACTAAAAAAAAAAGAAAAAACTATCCTTTAAGCGCTATATCTATACACTATAAGCAAACCCTACGGATTAATAGAGTATAATAATAAATAAAAAAGCTATTAATAATATAGTCTTACAATTAGAAGTTAATAAATACGAAATTAACTTAGTAGACGCTAGCAGGAACTACTAGATTATAAAGCGTAAGTATAAAGAGAATAGCATACCTCTTAATATCTCTAATAAATATAAAGAATAGAGCTATTTATTTTAAGAAGAGAAAGGAGTAAACGCCCTTCTTAAGTATATATACTAAGATTATTATATTGTTCTTAAAGAGGGAAAAACGCCGCCCTTTAGACTACTATATAGCTAAAGTAAAAAAGAACTCTAATAGACACGCGAATTCTTAAAGAAAGCCCTTAAAAGGTAGTAGATACGTAAATTAGAATCGCTAGCTATATTACCCTTAATATTTATTATAAAGAAGAATAGAACACAACGTCTATATATTAACTATAAAAAGCTAAAATATATAATAATTAAGAATAGATACCTACTACTAAATATATAAGAGTCTTAAGACAGGCTAGGACGAGCTAAGATATTTATACAATTTAACTTATAAGATAGATACTACCTTATATAAATAGTAGTAGGTGACAAGTAAAAGACAGTCTTTTAAACTAGATATAGACTATTTAAGTACTAAGTTATGTCTTTTAGACTCACGAACGCACTAGTAACATTTTAAGTAATAATTAATAATATACTAAGGAACTACCTTAATATATTTATAGTTACTTACCTTAATAATATCCTAATATTTTTTTAAATAGGAGAAAGATTATGTACAACAGGTATAAATAATACTATAAGTACTAAATAGCGCTAACCTATAAATAAAATTTAAGAAATATAAATTCTATGTTATAAAACTAGAGTTTCTAAGATATGTTATTAACACTAAAGGTATTTAAGTAAGCCCTTTAAAAATTAAGAAAGTAAAGAAGTAGAAATTACTTATTAATTTTAAAAAAGTATAAGCCTTCCTTAGATTTACTAGATTTAATAGATAATTTATTACGGACTACTCTAGGATTACCCTACTACTTACGAATCTTATAAAGAAAGATAAACCCTTTAACTAGATAAAGGAATATAAATAAGTATTCTAAATACTATAAGAAGTATATATTACGCTACTAGTCCTTATACACTTCTAGGATAATAAACCCTTACGTATTAAAATAAACGCAAGCGACTTGGCGGTTAGAGCATATATAAAGTAAGAGAAAAATAGCAAATAGCACCTAGTTATATACTACGCATATAAGTTTATATTAGAGGAATTATAATATAAAGTACACGATAAAGAACTACTCGCGATAGTAAAAGCTATTAAATACTAAAGAGTTTACGCACATAGCTACTTAGAATTTATAATTTTTATAAATTATAAGAATCTTATACGCTTCACGACTATAAAAAAACTAATCTAATAATAAGTAAGATAGTTAGAAATGGCAGAATAATATAAATTTAAAATTATATATACCCTAAGTAAAGAAAATAGAGAAGTAGATGCTCTTAGTAGAATAAATAATAAAGAAGAAAAGGTTAAGATATACTTTATAATATTAAAATAAAATTTTAATAGTTCTTTAGAACTAATAGTGGAACTTAATTAACTTTTCCTACTTACACGAGAAGTACCTAAGGAACTATAAATAAAAATTATATAATAATACTGTAATAACCTAGTGTACGGACTCCTAGGTATTAGAAAGACTGTAGAACTTATCTAGCGGAACTACAGCTTTAAAGGAATTAAAGAAGTAGTAACCACATACATTCGCAAATGCGTAGATTGCCAGCGCAACAAGCATGCTACATATCTTAAGTATAGAGAGATATAAGTAATTTAAATACCTATTACACTATAGGAAGACATCGCTATAAACTTTATTATAAAATTACTAAAGTTAAAGGACCCTACAACAGGAATTACTTATAATATAATACTAAATATTATCTATTAATTTACTAAATACGTAGAATTACTACTATATTAAAAGATAACTATAGCTAAGGAACTCGCATTCCTTATTTTAAACTAACTTATATAATATTATAGTATTCTAAAAAGATTATTAGCGATAAAGATAAACCTTTTACTTTAAACTACTAGATAACGCTTATAGCACTTATTGGAATAAAATAAAAACTATTAATAGCATATTATCCGCAAACCGACGGACAAACAGAACGTATAAATTAAATAATTAAGACATACCTACGCATCTACTATAATAACTAAAGAAATAACTAGATTTCCTTATTACCTATGGCATAATTAGCATATAATAATAAGATATTAGTACTAACAGGATTTACACTATTCTATATAAACTATAAAAGATACTTATACTTCTTTAATTAAACACTTCCTATAGTAATAAGAACAAAGGAAGTAATAAATATAGCAGAAACTATAAAGAAAATACACGCATAACTCTAAGGAAACTTTAAGAAAGCTTAATAGTAAAGTATTTTTTATATAAACTAAAAAAGAAAAACGGCACCTTAGCTAAAGAAGGGGGATAAAGCATATCTACTTACGAAAAATCTTTAAAGCTAGAAGAAGAAGAAGCATAAGAAACTAGATTATATTAAAATTAAACTATTTTTTATTATTGAATAAGTATTACTAATTAACTACTAATTAGAACTACTACTAGACGTAAAAGTACACCTAGTATTTTACGTAGACTAACTTAAACCTATAAACCTTAAGAAACCAATTAAGATAATCTTCTCTTACTAGCTAAAGGAAAAAAACGAATTTAAAGTTAAATATTCTTAAAATATAAAAAAGTTAAATAAAAAGACTTCTAAGATAATAAGTTCTTATAAGAATAGTTAGTTAAATAGAAAGGATACATATACTTAGAAAATATATAAGAACCTAAATCTAAACTTCGTAAGAACTACTAATGGCTCTTAAAAAAGGTATAAGATAAGATCTATAACTACTACTACTATACTAGAGTAATAAAAGAAAGCTTTAAAGGGAACAAGACTTACGCTATAATAATAATTAATATACTAAAAAATTAGGGGAAGCCAAGAGAACTATTAGGAAAAAAACTAATAAACTTATATAAGCCTATATACCTAGGATAAAGGTTAAGGCAATAAGGATATTCTATTTAATAAACCTAATATCGCCTATATAGCAGGCGAATACCTGACTAAAGCATCCGCGGCAGGATAATTAACTACCTTAGTATTTACTACCTCTCCTTTAGTAGCTAAATTAAATATAAAATATAACGTCTTCTTGCGCGCACGCTTTTTAGCCTACGCTAATATTCTTTTATCTTTTAATAAATAAGAAATAACTATAGCTAATTATTTTTTATCCTCCTTAACCTTCTTCTTATACTCCTCCTATATCTTATCTAATAACGTCTAGGACATGTTAACGCATAAATAGCTAAGGTAAATATACTTAGTATACTTTAAACCTAATTTAGGTATAATACAACACTCTTAACCTTTAAATTTATACTTAAAATAAGGGTGCTTAGGAATAAAATTAGCTTAAGAGATTTTATTATATAAATAAAGTTTATAAGTAGTTGACTTAGTAGGCATAATAATTAACGTTACACTTATAAATATAAGAGTAGGGTTACGCTTATATAAGAGAAAGTAAAACCTAATATATAATTTAAGGATAAATTTAGGAAGGAAGGGGATAATATTAAGGTCTAAGATTTTAAGAAGGCTATGCTAGTTTTATACTTAATCCCTTATATTATTTACTATAAATAACTAGTTATTTCGCGACTACGCTACATGGCGCTAAGTCATGTGACTGCTCTGTAGAGAGCGCTCGCCAGCGAGCAGTCTAGGACACGTATATATAAGACAATAATAGTAGTCTTCTACTATCGTATTTAACCTGTTTATTAATCTATTGTTTAGATCTAAATAAGCAACCTTATTAATTTAATTATACTATACACACTTTTAAAACTAACGCCTTAGTAATAAGCGTAAGCTATTACTATAAACCCTTCATATCCTACTAGTACTCCTATCCGAGAACCAACCTTAGCCCTTAGGGACCAGCTATCCCTAGGAATCTTAACAAAGGCGTAAAACTAACCTATAGAGGGCACCTCTACGCGTCCTATAATTTATAGGCATAAACGAGTCCATAGAGGAGCAAGGGCCTATAGAGGGCGACGATGGCGTTAATATATACGTTAATAAGTATTACTCTAAAGATAAGGAGCTTTAGTTAGTATAAAGACTTACGTTACTAAAAAATAAGCAATTACTTAATAGGAGGGTTATTTAATAAAATTATTAATAATAATTTAATTTTAAGTAGTATTAAAATATTAATATAGCTAAAAATTAATAAAATTAGTAAAACGCGTAATAGAGAGTATTTAATAAATTACTAAAACTATATAAAGTTAAGCTATATATTACTTACTACTAGCGCGTATTTCTTTATAAGAAAGAAGTTAAGACTAAATTTAATACTAAAATAAAATACGTACGTACTTCTACGTAGAGCTCTAGCGGTAGGTAGATAAAATTATAAGAAATCTTATATAGTTAATTCTACCTATAAAAATAGTGGTAAAAAGTCTAATAGTAGTTATATATATACTATAGGTACCTAAGTAATAAAGACTTACGTAGTTTCCTTAATCGTAATAATAGTATTACTTTTAAGCAGGTTGTTAAGCGCGTATATAAGTTAAAGAAAAAATATATTACTAAAATAACTTATATTAACTTTAATTTAACGCTAATAAAGCTGTAAACTAGCTAAAATAATTAAACGTATAATAAGTAGGTATTTAGCTTATAGAGCTCCTCTTAGAGCTCTCTGCTATAACTTACTATAACTTATTGCTAGCTACATAACCTGCCAGAGGTCCTTGCATATACTGCCATTAGTAAGGGCCCTATAGTCGCGATCCGCGATAAATGGAAATGCCAGAATACCCACTATAGCAACTATCTATACGTGTACTAGGTTAAACGTACGCCTGGACAACATAATTAGTTTAAGAATTACTACCTAGCAAATAGTACTATAGTAGTAGTATAGGCGCGTAATATAACACAAGGTAGGTGTATAATTAATAAGCTATATAATAATGTACGCCGAAGTCTCTCGCTAGCTAAAGAGAAAGCTATAAAGCAGAAGGCAGCGTAAAAATTAGCTAAAAAAGGTACTAGACCTAAGCTTAATATAAATAATTTTATAAAAGTTATTACTACTAGCTTACTTTCTATAAGTTCATTAATATAAAATTAAATTATTAGCTAGTAGTAGATTATTTAAATACTTATTATAACTTTAACGAACTTCTTAATATTAGTATAATAAAAGCTAATTTACGTAAATTTAGTAGAGCTTACGTATTAAACTTAGTACTTTTTTTAACTAGTAAAAGGAGTAAGTAATAGCTAAAAAAGTAAATAAAGTTAAAAAAGTACTTTCTAACGTTATTTGTTATAAGGCGCTCACACCTTGGTCCGATCCAGATTAGGGTAGTAAGGCTAAAGTAGTAATTTATAAATTATTTAGCAGTATAAGTTAATACGACACTTAGCGCGTAGCTATATAATTTAATTTTATAATAAATAAAATAACTATTAGTCTATATAAGGGAAGGTACTCCCGTAGAAGATATATATGTTAACTATAAGGAGTATAATATAGGAAACCACCTATGTATAAATATTCCTCTTGTCCTATGAAATCCCACAGTGTCCCATGCCTCATGTCCATGGGTTTTCTTGGGATTCCTAGGACGTCACATGACCTAGGTCACGTGGTCCTACATTGTCCTATAGGTTTGGCGTCTAGGATAGCCTAGGACATTACGTTATCCTTAGGTAGGGCTCGTGTACCGTTATAAGGCTCGCTTGTCCTAATATCCCTAGGTTATAATACTATCCCCCTCCTTCCTCTGCATGTCTTTATGTAGTAGTTAATATTCTCTTAGAGGACCCTTTATTATTATTCTATTAAAGATTATATAAACTTAATTAGCTAAACTACTATAGTGTCTTATAAGTACTACGTAAAGAAGAGCTTAACCTGTAATCTATCCTTTCTTAAGACGTAGTATAGTAATTACTATAAGAATAGTATTACTAAGTATAAGCTATTAGAACCCGCGGTTTCTAATTTTTCTTATATTAACTTTAAGATAGACTAGCTTAAGCGCTTAGAGGAGGTAGCTATTACTAAAAAAAAAAGTAACTATAGTAGCTTTATGTTAAGATCCCTAGGGATAGCTAGTTCTTAAGGGCTAAAGTTAGTTCTTAGGTTGAAGTACTAATAAAATAAAAGAAAATTATAGTAATAGCTTACACTTATTACTAGGGCGTTAGTATTAAAAGTATATATAGCATAATTAAATTAATAAGATTACTTATTTAGATCTAAACAATAGATTAATAAATAAGTTAAATATATAATAGTAGAGGCTATCGTAGCGTTCCTATATACATAACTAGTCGTACGAGTCCTAAGGATCCTAAGAGTCCCAAAGTCCTATATACTAAGATACTTCTAGGACCCCTAATATTTCTAGGACGCGTGACTTAGTCACGTGATCTATGGCTAAGTAAGGAACCTTAGCTAGTCGCACGGATAAGTGTCCATGGCCCGCCCCGCGTCATGTTGGATTTAACGGACCCTAACACTTTATAAGCTACTTGCGTGAAAAGAAAGAGACTATTAAAATAAAAGTATTTATTAAAAAAGCGTAAGGAGAAGCTCCTTACTAATTTAATAAAATTTATTAAGAAGATTAAACGCCTTAAAGATTTTAAAAAGCTAGGCTAAGATATCGCGTAATTAAAAGGTAGGCTTATACCTAGTACTATTACTTTTAACTAGGCTACTTTTCTCCCATCCTTTAATTCTAGTAATTCTAAACCTTTAGCCTTTTAGGCTTTATTAGGTGTTCCCTGTAGAATTTCTCTAACGAAGTATTATAATTAGTAAGGTTTTTTATTAGTTCTTAGATATTATAGCTTTTTAGCTATTCTTTTTATTTTACTAGATACTTATGCTAACGTCTAACTTTTTATAGGTTTTTAATAGCCTTAACTTTATACTCCTCGTCCTTAAGCTCTAGATATGATTTTAGTTTAGCCTCTCGTAGTACTAGTTTTAATAATAATTTAAAAAAAACTATGTATATACGTGTATTTATAGGTAATTATAGTTTAAAATTCACTAGGCCTCTAACTCCTTAAATTTTAAATAGTCCTTTTCGAAGGTTATTTAATTTTTTACTTAGCTATATTATCTTAAAAAAAAATTTTTAAAAAGAGAATTCTA
The DNA here is from genome assembly GCA_010015655.1 of Bimuria novae-zelandiae CBS 107.79. NCBI lineage: Eukaryota > Fungi > Ascomycota > Dothideomycetes > Pleosporales > Didymosphaeriaceae > Bimuria > Bimuria novae-zelandiae. Next base: position 172,896 of record ML976659.1, read on the forward strand.
TTTTTCTTCGTAAAGGTTAGTCCCTTAATTCTTTTCTTATTTACTTATCTTACTATTTACTTAACGTGGTTCACCACCGAGCGGGCCAACCCCACCGAGCGGGCCACTTTTTAAAAGTTAGTCTATTGCGAAGCGCCTCCTACAACACTACTACAATTTACTATAATTCGCAGAACATAGAAATACTATTCAAACTTATCGCTATTAGATGCATCTACAATTTCTACTGCGCAGGTGCGAGCGTTGTGGCCAGCTTCGCCGCAACGTCCGCAGCGCCTCTGCCCACGCACCCTCTTTGCAGACTCTTTACCCTCCTTTTGCCCACTACTATCCTTTTTAGCTATTAAATTAACTACCTCTCCTACTATGAGTGTCTTAGCTGCCTGAATATACTTCCTCTTTTAACTTTTTACCTTTATTGCTATCTCTACTATCTTGCAAAGCCTTGCTATTTTTTATTATATTAATACTGTTTCGTGCTCTATTAATGCAACACCTTTATTAAGCTACTTAATAGCTCTAAGAAGCGGAGAAACTAGTAAATCTCTATACTTTTATACACGCTTATAAACTAGCGTTAACTAAGCCTCTATCTCGCGGAGGTTGCTTAGTGTTTTTAATTCCTATAGGGTGTCCTCTGCGTTAGGTGGAGTTAGCGTATAAAGAACTATATTAAGTCTTAATAACACCGCCTCTAGGTCGTGTAGGACTAATCTAGCGCCTCTAAAGCCTGCGCAGATGTTCGCCTTTATTATTACTTTTTTAAAAGCTACTTTAAAGGCTAGTAAAAAGGCCTTCTTCTTAATCTACTTAGTGCTGTACCGTGCTAAGCTACTAATCTTATTGCTATACGCCCGCTTTAAAGGCGAAAAACAACCTACATTAAGTGGCTGCAAGAGGTGTGATGAGTGTAGAGGCATATAAAGAATAATAATCTTCTATTTCTTACAGTATTTATAGAATTCGTGTGAGCAGTGGCTCTCGTGACTATTTATAATTAGTAGCTAGTGTGCACCTAAACTACGCGCCTTAGTATAAGTATTAAAGTGCCTTAGCTAGGCAAGGCTAAGCTTGTTTAACGTCTAGCTATTAGGACTAACTTTAATAACCTAGTCTCGGAGTAGATTATAGAACCAGGACATGATTAGAACCTTGCTAGAAAAGATAAGAAAGGGTAGTAGAGCCTAGCCTTTAGCGCTAACACCCTAGATATTAGTAACTTACTTATAGTTATTAGGTTAAATCTTCTTTAGGTTGCTTCGCTTCTCAGAGCCTGTAAAGACTATCTAACCCTGTATTACCCCTATTATAAAGCCTGTCTCGTTAAAGTTGTACGTGTCGTTATCAGCAATACCGTACTTAGCCTTAGTATTAGTAACTAGCTCGAACTAGGGCGTTATAATACGTAGATCTTTGTTTAAGGCTTGCTAACAATTATATAGATAGCTTCTTTAAAGCTTAATTTCTAGCGTACGCGTCTTAAGCCTATCTACCTAGTGCTTGCTAATAGGCTATCTACCGCGCTTAGTAAGTAGATTATTAGCCATATCTTAGACTATATCCCTTATTACACCTCTTTCTCGCTAGTCAAGCTCAAGTATACGTCGGACTAGAGCCTCCTCCTCTAGCTTAGTTAGCTTCTTTAAGTTGGGCTCGTAATCGCGTCGAGAGAGGGCTCCTTAGCGTTATTATTATACTATTATTTAAGGCACGCTAAAGGCTATAATAACGTGTCTTTTACTCTTATTATAATCTTTAATTATAGCTTAGATAGTAAGCTATAGTGCGCTTTTAGTATAAGGTTGTTGCGCGTTATATTGTGATAGCATTATAGTATAAGCTAGAGGTGGGCTGCATTTAGCAAAGTTGGCCCGCTCGGTGGGGTTGGCCCGCTCGGTGGTGAACCACGTTATTACGTTATATAATATTTTTACATAGTGTTTCGTGCAGATCTCGTATAAGTTTAGCTTTATTAGCTACGTCTTTTGCGATGCTTTTAATATCTAACAGATCTTAGTAAGCTGTTAGCTTATATCTGTAGTTAGCATAGTATAGTAAATACCTTATAGTTGCTAATCTTGCGCTATTATATACTAGTTAAGCTATTAGTAGTAGCTCGACCTAATTATCCTATAGCTTATTTATATATATCTTAAGGTATTATTTTAGTAATTAGTTAGTTCGCTCTATTTATTTATCTGTCTTTAGGTAGAAGCTCGTTGCGAGCTTATACTTAATACCTAGTATGGTAGTAAACGTAGTCTAATATAAAGATATAAATATTTTAGCTTATTAATAATAAACTTATCTAGTGGTCTAACCTAAAATATAAGTTCTTATTTGACTATATAGCTATATAGGCTAGTTCTTTTACTAATATAGCTTCTTTAGTTAGCATAAATCTTAACTTTTTAGTTAGTTAATAAACTATAACTAAAATAAAGTTATAAGGACGTTTATTCTTTAGTGCTAGCAACGCTAGGAGCTTTATAATAAAATCTATAGTTATGCTTAACTAAGGTCTCCGGGGCGGCTCTAGTAGTTATAAAAGGCTATAGGGCTTATATCTCTTAGGCTTATTTTAGTAACATGCTAAATAGTTACCTATTACCTTCTACACTATTTACTATAGTCTAGAAATAGCGTATTTATTCACGACTTAGCGCGTTATTTTTATAATTCTTAGGTATCCCTATTCCTTGTATTTATATAGCCTTTTAATTAATAATAGTACTACTTAGTTACTTACTTACACCCTATTTCTGTAATCACGTGTAGATAATTTTAAAGCTTAATTAAGGTTATACGCGTATTAGTTGTTGTCTATAAGCCTTTTATAGTTTTAAAAGTTAGCTATAAGTAGTTTATAATAAGTAAGGTCTGCACGTCGTGCTTCTAGCATAGGCGTAAGCTGTGTTTTGTTGTAGCGTAGCGTTCCGTCCTCTGTCTTTGTAAGAATGGCGTTATAGTTAATGTTGCTTTTTTTTTCTATAAGATTAGATTGTCTACTAAGGGCGTCTACCGCCCTATTAGCTATTCCTGCTAGGTAGTTAATCTAAAAGTTATATTTTACTAATTATTTAAATTATTTAGCCTGTCTTCTATTAAGATTCTTCATAGTTATAAAGTAAGTAAAGTTTAAATAGTTAAAAAAATCTTTACTTAATATTTTATTCCCTTAAGCTGTGCTTCCTATTACTTAAAGTAGATAATAATTATTAAGAGTTTTTTTTTTATAGATCTTGTAGTTAAGTTCTGCTCTTAAGAACTTTCTTAAATAGTAAAATACTAGTCTCTATTTCTTATTATTATATTCTTATAGGAGTATAGCTCCCAGCGCGTAGTCTAATACGTTAGTGTAGATGCGGTGCTACCGCTCTAGGTTATATATATATAGTAATAGCGCGGTTAAGAACAGACGTTTTAGTTTCTTAAAAGTATTTATCTTTTTTTCTTATAGTAGTTGCTATTTGCCTGTCTTTATAAGTTCTATTAGTAGAGTGGTTGTCTTAAAGTAGTTCTTAATAAATTTATAATAAAAGTTAGTAAAGCTAAGGAAAAATTAAATATTTATTATTAATTTTAGTAAAAGCTATTCCTCTATAATTATAATCTTCTTTAGGTCTATTTTAACACCTTCCTAGGATATTACAAATCCTAGGTATTTTATTTTTATAACGTAGAATTTACACTTCTTAGGGTGTAGGAGCAATCTATGCTCTTATAACTTTTTAAGTATCTTTTAAACGTACTCTTTATGTTCCTTTAAGGAACTATTTAAGTAGACTAGAATGTTATCTAGATATGCTATATAAAACACGTTTAAGTATTTATATAGAACTTAGTTTATAAGTTCTTAAAAGGTTGCTAGGACGTTTATTAACCCTATTAGTATAATTATATACTCGAAAAGACCGTATCGTGTGTAAAAGACGGTTTTCCATCTATGTCCTTTTACTATTTATATCTAATAGAATCTATCCTAGATATTAAACTTCGTGAACTATTTAGCTTCTCTAAATTAGTCTATAAGCTCCGTAATTAAGGGTAATAAGTATTAATTCTTAACTATTAGGGCTTTTAGCTATTTATAATCTATATAAGCTATAGTATCCTATTCTTCTTAGGCACGAAGAGTATTGGGAAGGCTATAAGACTCTAATTAGGCTACTATTTCTTAAAATAGAAATTCTTCTTTAATAGTTTTTTTAACCCTCTTTTTTAGTTTTACGTAAGGGACTATAGACGCTCTAGCTATAACTTAGCTTCTTTAACTAGTAGTGTCTTATAATTATATTTTTAGTATTTAAATAGGACTATCTCGTCGTGTTCCTTAAATAAGTCTATAAATTCTTAGTATTTTACTAGCAGACTAAGGTTTTCGTTAACTATTTTAGCTAATTATACTTATAAATAGTATATCTATTCTAAGTATTACTATAGGATTTTATTTATCTTATAAACTAATATCTTTTATATCGTAGATATATTATTCTCCTTTCTTACCTAAGGTTCCTAGAGGGTTCCCTTCTACTATAGCTCTACTAGAGCCATTCTAAGTGGTTTCCTAAGTAGGATTATTTTAGTAAGCTAATTTATTTCTAGATTATACTACTTAAGCTACTTATAACTAATAATAGTGTTGGATTATTAGGTTATATGGATGGATCATTGTTCTCTGTCTATGTAAGAATGTAAGGCTCTTTTATCCTTACGTCTCATGCTAAGACGCTAATCTATTTCCGTTGATTAAGGAGAGTTGCCCTTTGTCCTGCCCGAAAGCGTGCGGATAAAACTGGACTACTAGCAAAGTCTCTTTATATAGGGTTGCGTCAGCTACCTTTGCGTGTGCAAAGGACTATGTAATCGGACACGTATAATCTAACAAATAGCTTCTATATTTCTTATTTTAGCGATAGTGAAGACGTGCTAGCTTTTTAAGCTATTAATATTAACTTATACTAACGCTATCTTTAGGCGTAGCTAACTATTACTATATCCTTATAATTAGATCATATCTATAAGTCTTATTTATAATAATATTTCCTTATTATAATAAGGTATATTATGTCTTTTAACTACTTTTAGGGCTATTAGACACGCGTCTACCCTTAGATCTATAAGTACTTTAACATAATATCTATATATTATAATATCCTTAATTAAGTATTTCTCGACTTGGCGAGTATCTACTTAATAAGCTACAATAATTATACTATTACTAGTGTGGCTTGTTGCCTAGTAATATTTTAGTTTTTAAGTCCTTAGACTTGCTATCTAAGCCCGTAGCTTCTTATATTTAGTTCTTAACTTAAGCTAATTTCGGGATTTTCTTAATCTTATACTACTTATAGTATTAGTAGTATATATTATAGGCTTTTTTTATTTTATTAGATTTATATACTCCTAGTATCTTATATTAAGAGTAATTTAAAGTAAGGCATTCGTACCTTATAAGCTTATAGTAGCTTAGTTAATCTTTAGAGGAGGCTGCCTCCTTCTGTAGGCTTAGATGCGCTAAGCACTGTGGGCGACACTTGTCCTATTAGATAGGCAGGTAGTTTTCGTACCCTGTCTAGGTCAATCTTGTGACGCTTTTTAGGTCATGGGGGTTCATGCCCGCGTGGGAACCATCTGGTAGCGTATTTCTATTAGGCATGGATATCGCAATTGTCTTTAAAGCACCTATACTAGCTATTCTATTTATAGTATTTTATTTAATAAAGTAAAACGTGTTCGTAGTAGTTATTAGGTACCCTATACTAGTCTTTACTTATCTAATAATAGTCTAGGTTGCTAGGGGTGCGGGCCACTTTAGCTTATTTTTTATAATATTATTAATATTCCTTTTTAGTATATTACTACTATTCCGCGCGTGCGTGCTACTTAATTATTATAATTTAGTATAAATAACGTGCTAGAACTCCTTATATCTTTTTTACTAGCTAGTAGGCGTTCTAAGCATGTAGTCCTTATAATACTATTTTTTAAGTACACTAAGGTAGGTAATATAGCTTATTATTATATACCTAGCACGTTCCTTCTGCTAGTCAGCTAAAAATATTATACTTTTATAGAATTATTTATTCTTTTACTTATTTTATTAGATTAGGGATCTCCTGCATAAGGTTCTTAATCTTATTAGCTAAGGTAAGGGTAGCTATTACTATATTTAGGAGGTTAGTTATATTAACCTTCGTTTTTAGCTTCTTATAGTCTCTAGTAAAATACCCTTATTTTTTATAATAAAGGCATGCTTTATCTTTATACTATTATTATCTTTTTTTAGGAGATATAAAGTTCTTGTCCTGCCTAGGTTTTTTAAACTTTTAGTTCTAGTTAGCCTGTTTCTTGTGCTAACAAGCTTTATTAGCTATAATAACGTCTTTGTCCTTATCGTGGATTATAGACTACGTATAATTCTTTAACTTAGTAAATATATATCCTCCGCGTTACTTATCTATTTTTCTTTTATATAAGTAATTATCTACTTTTATAACTTAGTTAATAAGTTCCTCTAAGCTATTAGACTTCTTTTAGTAGACTAACTCGTCCTTAACAGCTTCCATAAGCCTATTATAGTAGGTAATTATAAGTAGAGCATTACTTTATTTAACTAGTTTTACTTTATTTTTTTAAACTCTAGCGTATAGAGTACTGCCGATTTTTCTTAGCGTAGACGTTAAAGGTAAATCTTAGCCTAGTATTCTTTATTAATTATGCTAAACATGTCTTTTACAGTATTATAGAAGAATTCTTAATTCTTTATAGCTTTCTTTATAGTATTCTTATAATCCCCAAGTTGGTCGTTTTTAAAAAAGTTATTAATTATTAGCCTAGCCTACTTTGCTACCTTCCCTTGTATATTTATGCAGGTGACTAAAATTTTATCTTAATTAGTCTTAAACTTTCCTAGGTTATATTAGATAAATAACTTTATAGTTATTAAGAACGTTGCTAAATAATTCTTACTATTATAAGGCCTAGGCTTAGGGACTCTTAGCTACTATTTCACGTCTTCCTAAATACGTATCTTCTTATTTATCTAATTAATAATTTTTTAAAGTTATATAATCTATGCTACTTGTTTAGCTATAACTTCTCTTAGAGTTTTATCTAGAATTAGTGCTCTAGCTAGAGTGCTTAGTCCTGCTATATCGTACTTAGTAGGTAGTTAAAGTGTTATAAGGTGCTTACACCTTAGTCTAATCTAGGTTAAGGTAGTAAGGCTAAAGTAGTACTTTATAAATTATTTAATAGTATAAGTTAATGCGACACTTAGCGCGTAGCTATATAATTTAATTTTATAATAAATAAAATAATTATTAGTCTATATAGAAGAACGTACTCGCACAGAAGATATATAAGTTAACTATAAGGAGTATAACATAGAAAACCACTTATGTATAAATATCCCTCTTGTCCTATAAAATCCTATAGTATCCTATGCCTCGTGTCTATAGGATTTCTTAGGATTCCTGGGATGTTACGTGACCTAGGTCACGTGGTCCCACATTGTCCTATAAGCTTGACGTCTAGGATAGCCTGGGACATTGCGTTATCCTTAGGTAGGACTCGTGTACCGTCATAAGGCTTGCTTGTCCCGATGTCCCTGGGTCATAACATTATTAAACGTAGCTAGCTTAACCTTAACATGCTTATAGACCCGTCTAACGCGGGGATACTATACGTAGTATAAGAGTAGTATTTTAAGCTACTAGTACTATTACTCCTACGCCTTTATAAAATGGCGATTTGATGGCGATCTAAGTATAATAGGCTTATAAAAAGCGATGAGGAGGACGCTACAAACGTATATAAAAAGGATTAGGAGTAAAAATAGCATAATACGTTATATAAGGAGAGAGTTACGTAACTAAGAGAGAAAGCTAGTATTATTAGTATAAAGTTTTTATACGCTATACACGGGCTACTTAACGAATTTTTTTTAATTAAAATTTAACTTAGTACGCGCTTACTTAGTAATAAAGACCTGCCTAAAATACTATATTTTATTAACGCTACTAACGCCTCTCTTTTTATAATTTCTTTACTATAATAGCTATTATAAAATAGATAATAGTAATTAATTTAGCAACGTTAGTTACACCTTATATAGCTATTATATCCTTTTTTAAATAATAGCAGGTGCGATTTAGGCAGCTCCGTATATTACTACTAATACTAACCCTTGAGTGTTACGCCTTACCTAGCACCTATAGCACCTACCTATAGAACTTAAAGAATCCTCGCGTAGATGCCTTCTAGTTATAGTGTACGCGCTATACTACCTTCTCTAAAAAGTAAATAAAGTTCTTATAAGTATAAGTATATATATAATACCTTTTTATCTAGTTTTTTAGCGCCTTAAAAGTCTACTTAATTAAATTAAAATCTAGTAAGTATAGTAATAAGTATTTAAGTATAACGCCTATCTTTATATATAATATAATAATCCTTTTTAACTTATAAATAAAGGTATTATTAAGGACTATTACTATTTAATTTTCTAGCTATAAATTATAATAGGGGAGTGCTTTATTTACTAAAAACTTTTTTAAAAGCTCTGCGTTAATTGCGTCCTAGAATATTATATAGTCGACGTAGCCATGCACATCTATGGCAGGGTGCAAGCTCCATCGCTTTGAGCGCCGTGCAGAGTACTGTACGTTGGCGGGCGTGTTTACGGCCAACCAGGCATACTTTTTATCGCTGGTTCTCTCATTACAAGCGCTCTCGTCGAGGCAGACGACCTGCTTTGGTTTATATATTTGTTGGCAGCGCGCCTGGAACACCTAACAGAGGCCTTTATGGCGCTCTCTGGCAGCTTTTGACGCAGCTTTTCAACTCTACCTTATACTAGCGAGAGCTCTTGTGATAGTGGCTGCTAATGCCTATACGTCGAAGTCGTCGTATAAGATGGCCTGTATTTTATTAATATACGCCGTAGGTATGCCCCGTAAGAGCTTTAAAATTACGTCCTTATAGCACTGTCGCAGTAATAGCAGGCTACTAATTTTTATATACTATAAAGAGTATACCTAACTAAACGCTTCTATATTAAGTTAATATTTATATATAATTTTAGGATTAACTCTAAGAGATTTATAAATTTTATAGTTATTTTACCTATCTTTTATATAATTAATAAATTACCTATACTATTAAGAGCTATAGTCTATACTTAGTAAGCTTCTTAAGATTAATTAGCATACTTTATAGTATTTAAAAAATAAGAAAAGTTACTATATTTTCCTTAGTTACATCGTTAGCCATACAAAATTAGGTGTACGACCATGAAAGCGGGGAAGCTATTACCTAACAAGCGTCTAGAGTAGGTTGGGACAGTGTTTTGCACAGCACTAATATACAGCTGAAAGCGCCTGCGCTCCCCGAAAAGCGCGCAAGGCAGACTTTACCAATAAAGTTACGTATATACACCAGAACTTGAATTGATAGCTGAATTGTACTACAGTGAGTAGCACTTTCGAAGACGGCCTGAATAAACAGCTGTTGGAAATGAATGTATGTGAAGGTGTGTCTGGCGACCGGCATGAATTGGCATTGGGACATGCATATCACGCACATGCATCAACCACCTCGCTATGGGGGCTGATAATCAAGTGGCATATCGAATGACGCGACTGGGATCTCCCCCGTATCGACTTGCTTTGACTAAGGAAGTGCATTGTTCAAAGCGATTAGCCTTCATCTCTTGTGCCAATCACACCTCGAATGATTCTGTTTGATGCAAGTTCAACACTTGCGGCGCAAAGACAAAAGCTCTTGAATGGAATGCTTTTGCAAGCCGTCTAGCAGACGCAACGTGGTGGCAGTGATGGAGCACCTGGCCGACGCGGGCCACCCCTCCCTGGCGATCCGTTGTTCGAGTGTGTAGCAACGGGCCGAAAGCTCAAATCGTGCCTGGTGTGGAACGACAAGGCATCACCGGCTCAAAGATGTGGGTTAAAGACACCGTTCCTGTTGTGCGACCATTGGAACCATACGTTGTTTCGAACATAGCCCCCAAGACCCGACATATTGGTTGTGGTGGCTTCAAAGTGAACAATCTCCATGTTCGAGACAAAGTCATCGGACTTCGAAGCCCTACACAACCATTGAGTAATCATGCGAGTTGCGAAACCCAGAATTGCAGCAACAGATCACAATGAAACGCAAGCATAACTGAGCAAGAGTCTTGGGACGTGGGTATATTGGCTCGAAGTCTACATAGGGTATCATGTATGTAACAGTGCGTCCCTCATCGGCGGTCCTACTTCCGCACTCTTCCGTACCTTCAAGAAATCCTAGCATGTACACATAAACATCGAATCATATGAGATGAGAAGAAGCGACTGCCTGTCTGATGCCGCGTCGGCAAGAACTGAGTCTGCGGCATTATCTGGCCAGAGCCAGTGATAAGGAGGGTTGGTGTTGTCACTGCAGCGTTCAGTTCACCTGGCGCTCGTTGATCAAGGCAGCGCTGCTGAAGCCACGAGCCTTCAGAGCCTCGATGAGTCCGCTGGTCCAGGTGGTACGCTTGGAGTTGGCAGTGCGTGTGATTGGCTCGGCCTCAGGCTCGCGCTTGGAGTTGGCAGTGCGTGTGATTGGCTCGGCCTCAGGCT
>ML976659.1:183815-220674 GCA_010015655.1 Bimuria novae-zelandiae CBS 107.79
GTGATTGGCTCGGCCTCAGGCTCGCGCTTGGAGTTGGCAGTGCGTGTGATTGGCTCGGCCTCAGGCTCGCGCTTGGAGTTGGCAGTGCGTGTGATGCGTGCCTCTACAGCCTCGATAGCCTCGACTGATCTTTGGCCGCTCTTTGTGAAGCGCGCCTCGAGCACATCCTCAATAGCTCGGTTATCAACTTTCCTGGTCCATGGCTCGGGCCCCGGGAGCGGTGCGGCAAGAGCGCTGGCGGCGATGGTTGCGATGATGAATGCGGAACGCATGTTGTCGGTTGTGTGGATTACTTGATGAAGTGTTGGTTTTTTGGATTTTTTGGATGTTGATTGCAGGTAGTGCACAGCACGTGAAAGTGATTAAAGCAGTAAAAGTAGGCACAGCCTATGATTAGAAGTTGAGTTGCAAAGAATGCGTTGGGAAGATCCGGATCCTCTGCCCTTCGAAAGACGGGCCTTGACGGTCCCTTTATTCATTTGAAACGGTGTGTGGAGGAGAATGCCATCAGGTCCGGTGTGTACATTGATTGGCTCAGCGTTAAAGTGACTTTGGCTGCTGAAGCGCTGGGATGTTGATGTTGTGTCTCGCATCAACACGAATGCGTGATCGCGTGTTGATAAAAATAAGCAACAATCCAGGCTGTGATAGGCTAGACGACATTGCCGGTAAGCATCCTCTAACCGCCCGCAACCCGCCAGAGTGGAACAGGGAATCTTCAACCACTGATGTTTGGGGCCAAGGTGGGTCAGTGTCAACCGCTCCCCGCTCTCATATCCATCACGCACCTGTGCACGTACCATCATGATTAAACGGATGATCAACGTAAGCGCCGGGCTTCTTCGCATAAACTATAAGCCACGCTGAGGCTCCTAACTGGTCGGTCGACAATTATTGATCCTGCGTGGGTGGGACAGCATGGACCAATGCCTTAATAGATCAGATCTTGGCTCGCTGTACAAGGGGGGTGAATAATCGGATTATTTTGTGGGTCCGGTACGCCCGGGCTATAGAACCTTATTAAGCCTTTTACGTAAGCTATATTTTCTTATATAAATATAAACTTTTTTAAAATACTAGATATCTTAGCATGCTTTTATAAAAAAAATACCTAAAATACCTTAATATTAACTTATATATACGGAATGCGCTTATATCTACGCCTTACGCTATAAAGCAGGCTAGCCCTATAAATAAATTTTTAAAAAGCTTAATATACTTTATAATATAGTAAGGCACTGCGTACAAAGCTATATTACTTTTATAAAATTTATAGGTTATTATCCTAGCTAGCGCCCTCTATTTAATACGTCTATAAAATACTACCTAATTAATTATATTACTACTAATTATAAGTAATATCTTAAGCCTCTATACTAAATTACTTGAGAACTTAAGATTTAGTACTATTTAAAAACTTTTTTAAAGGCCTTCTTCTCTTAGCACTATTATTAACGTGTTACTACTGAAAAATTTAGCTTAATAAAATTTATATATAAAAATGGTTATTTTAAAGCAACTTTATAGTTAAATAGCTAGCTAGCGTGTGGGCTTAAATAATATAAAGTAATAAGGCTATATTTACTATAAGTAAAAAAACGTTATATATTACTTATTAACTTAAAAAAAAGTTCTTACCTAATTACTATATTTTTAAATTTAAAGGCTACGCTAGCTTATTTATATAGGCTTATATTAGTAGTAATAGTAGTAAAAGTTTTCTATTAATCTAAAATTAAGAGCTATAGAGAAATTTTAACTTTTTTTTATATATATAGCGCGTATAGATATATATTAAGGCCTTTAGATAAGAGCATAAGCTTTTTAAAATAGGCCTTAATAATAGTTTTTTTTATATAAGATAGAGTAAGTAGCTATATAGCTAAAACTACAAGATTTTTTTTTTAAAAAGTCTCTTTACCTACTATAGTAGTCCTTAAACTTACTAGATCTAAATCCTATTAAAAATATATAATAACTACTTAAAAGTAGAGTGCGAAAATAATATTCTACTACTAAAAAGAACCTTAAGTAATATATTAAGAAAGAATAGGCTTAAATTACTTCTTAAGAAATTAGAAAATATATATCTAATATAAATAAGTATTATAGAGCTATAATTTCTGCTTAGGGAGGGTATACGCTATACTAAGCTATTTACGCGGTAATTTTTTGTATATAATAATATAGTACAAAATTATAACTAGTTCTATGAGCTTCTATGGCCCCAGCTCCAGAGAAACCCACATAACAATCCGATTATTCACCCCCCTTATAGAACTAGTTATAATTTTATACTATATTATATATAAAAAATTACCGCGTAAATAGCTTAGTATAGCGTATGCCCTCCCTAAGTAGAAATTATAGTTCTATAAAGCTTATTTATATTAGATGTATATTTCTTAATTTCTTAAGGAGTAATTTATGCCTATTTTTTTTTAATATATTACCTAAGATCCTTTTTAGTAGTAGGATATTATTTTTGCACTCTACTTTTAAGTAATTACTATATATTTTTAATAGGATTTAAATTTAGTAAGTTTAACAGCTACTATAGCAGGTAAAAAGCCTTCTTATAAATGAATTTCTTAGTAGTTTTAGCTATATAGCTACTTACTCTATCCTGTATAAGCAAGCTATTATTGTAACAGGAACAATCGCTCGTCGACACGAGAACCCTTGGCCAGTCAAGACAGGATTCGAGATCATCCGAAAACCGACACTCATCCGTATCGGACTAATTTCGGATCTATCAGACCGATGGGGAAATACGCATCCGATTCGGAGCTATTTCGGATCCATTAGACCGACGGTCAACCTATGGCAGATATGTGCTAGCTAGCCACTTAGGAAGAGGTGTATTTAGAGGAGCTTAGGGCCTTTATAGTTTAGTATCTTTTCCGTATTCTTTCGTACTAGTCCTATAGGCACTTAATTTATTCGAGGCTACTTTCTTATCTACGCACTCCTATATGCCTCTGCTAAAAGATACGCCAATATTAATCCTTTGAGTGACCTGCGCCGATACAATTATTAAGGCCTATTTTAAAAAGTTTATACTCTTGCCTAAAGGCCTTAATATATAGCTATACACGCTATATATATAAAAGAAAGTTAAAATTTCCTTATAGCTCTTAATCCTAGATTAATAGAGAACTCTTACTATTATTACTACTAATATAAGCCTATATAAATAAGCTAGCGTAGCCTTTAAATTTAAGAATATAGTAGTTAAGTAAGAACTTCTTTTTAAGTTAATAAGTAATATATAACTTTTTTTTACTTATAGTAAATGTAGCCTTATTACTTTATATTATTCGAGCCTACACGCTAGCTAGCTATTTAACTATAAAGTTACTTTAAAATAACCTTTTTTATATATAGATCTTATTACACTAAGGTTTCTTAGTAGCGACACGTTAGTAATAGTACTAAAAGGAAAAGGCCTTTAAAAGAGTTTTTAAATAGTACTAGATTTAAAGTTCTTAAGTAATTTAATATAGAGGCTTAAGACGTTACTTATAATTAATAATAATATAATTAATTAGGCAGCATTTTATAGACGTATTAAATAAAGGGCTCTAGCTAGGGCGATAACCTATAAGCTTTATAATAGTAATATAGCTCTATGCGTAGTACCTTACTATATTATAAGATATACTAAGCTTTTTAAAGATTTATTTATAAGACTAGCCTGCCTTATAGCGTAAGGCGTAGATATAAGCGCGTTCTATATATATAAATTAATATTAAGATATTTTAAGTATTTTTTTATAAGAGCATGCTAAGATATCTAGCGTTTTAAAAAAGTTTATATTTATATAAGAAAATATAGCTTACGTAGAAGGCTTAATAAGGTTCTATAGCCTAGGCGTACCGAACCCACAAAACAATCCGATTATTCACCCCCCTTGTATCTTAACTGTGCGTGGAAGTTCCTGCAAGGCAACCGAACTGCCATGGTCAATTCGGAAGGTAGCCAGTGCGCAATCCTTGCCAGACGGGCTTTGCCTGTGTGATAACGGAGAGACTGTGCATGCTGTATACAGGTGATAGCATGAATCGATGAGTAGTGGGGCTTAGCGCAAGGGCCATGGAAGTGTATCGAATATTCCTTACTCCAATAGAAATCAGTATATATTTCATGAATCACCTATGACTAACAATGCGTGGCTATCCACCATCGTCTCAGCTATCAAGAACGCGCCCGTATACACGCTCTACACTATACTGCTGGCTGGCCATGTACATGGATCTCCCGAGAGCTCCAAATCCCATACGAGACTGTACGCCGGTGTACGAAGGAGCAGATTACTCCCTTAAAGCCGCGCGGTAGGTCTGCTCTCTTGAGTACTCCTCTCCGCCAACGCCTCGTTTCTCACGCTGTAGCCTCTCATGAGCAGAGGCTCAAGCCTCTGAGAGAGATAGCTCACGAGCTCAACATCAACCTTGATCAACGTACGCTCACGAAGGCCTTCGCCAAGGAGGGCTATTACCGACGTGTAGCTACAGAGAAGCCTCTTCTCACACGAATCCATATCAACAATCGACTCTGGTAGGCAGCTATCTGCGTAGCCTGGCCTCAATTGATCTGGAATAGAGTAATCTGGTCTGACGAGGCCTCGTTTCAAGTAGGGAGAGGAAAGGTGTACGTCACACGGAGGCCAGAGGAGAAGCATCTCCAGGCCTGTTGCGTGCCAAAGTTCAAGGACTTCAGCTGCGTACACGTCTGGGCCTGTATAGGTGGAGATGGCTCAAAGGGCCCTCTCCTCGTATGGGACCGAGAGACCTGGGGTAACTTCACCTGAGCCTCCTATATCCAGCGTGTGATCCCTCTCATCCAGAGCTTCAAGCAGGAGCATGAGATCTTCCGTGTGGGTATAGCCAACAGCCTCCTCATACAAGATAAAGCCTCTTCCCACACAGCCAAGGCTACGAAACAGGCTCTTCACGAGCGAGCTATCCGCCTGCTTTGGTGGCCAGCTTGCTCTCCCGATCTCAACCCTATCGAGAACGTGTGGAGACTACTCAAATCACGCGTACAAAAGAGGTTCCCAACGACGAAGGCAGAGCTGATTACATATATTCAAGAGGAGTGGGAGAGACTTGCGCTGAGTGAGATTCGGAAGTACTGTACGAATATGAGAGATCGCTGCCAGGCTGTCCTCGCAGCTCGTGGAGGGCACACACCATTCTGAGCCATGAAGCTAGTCCTAAATTTGTATATAAAATACGCTGTATTTGTGACAGGTTCGATGCACTTCCATGGCCCTTGCGCTAAGCCCCACTACTCATCGATTCATGCTACCACCTGTATCTCCAGGGCTTCATTGGTGGAATATGGACCGTGAGAGACCCAGCATCTCGCGATCTGTTGTTACCCTGGAATTCGTCGCAAAGTGCAGTTTGCTACGAAACCGTGTCTGCACGCAGCTGGGCAGTTGCAGTGCAACACTCGCTCAATACTCGCGGTGCAGTATGTGGTAGGACGACGCACGTGAGAAGTTCGCAGAGAGGCTGCCCAGAATTCTCCACACTCCAGCCCGCTTACGCGCCCATGTGGAACGCAACCACCAAAATACCGACTTCGGGAAAATATGCCACCGACCTTCCAGAACGGCAATAATTTCGATGCCGGACCGACTACCTGGACGGACGAACCTGCATATTGCTGCGCAACCGATGGGTGGGCAACACGTGTGAATAATGCCCTGACGTTTAACGTTAGCATAGGATAGCAAGACGTCGTCGACCACAGATGTCGGGCAGGTTCGGAAAACTCATCATGCGTGCGTTGAATGGCCAGGTCAATCATAATTCGGAATCTCGTTAATTAATATATACTACTCCTTGAAGGAGCATAGGCTGAAGCGAACGATCTGAATCGTCATGAATAACAGTCTCATAACCATTCAGTTGGCGGCGATTGACGAAGCTTCTGTGGGGCCACTGAAGTTGGCGACACACTGCTGGCCCCGGAAAACCTCCATCCCCGCTTTGGTATCCACTTCACCTTTACTGTCTTTGCTGCGGCCCGTGGGGTTCCGTGATTCTTTTCCGACTTCATCTTCTCCGACATCTCATCCGGAAGACCATAGAGAATCGTAGCAATGGCAGATGTCTTCCATACACCCACGTGATCCTGTTCCCTCGAGCTTCTGATAATTGTCGCCAGGAGGAAGAGGCCGGTGAAAGTAAGCAAGGCCAAGGGAAGCGACAACCACCACCAGCGCACGTCAACAACGCTCTCTTGATCGAAAGAAGGGCCATAAACCATTTCAACATCGTTCGTAGATGACCGTAGCGTGTTCGTCATTGCATCAGCCAAGCGGTTGAAATGTGTTGTTACGTTGTCCCATTGGAGGGGGTTGTACGTCACATTTCGCGTGTAAGGTAGGATGTTCCTCCACATTTTGTATCGCAGCATAGCGTCGGCTTCATTCGTGCTGTTAACCAGACTGTAGTAGGATGGGAACACGTCATCGAAAATGGACAGTGTGAGCAGATGGGTAGTGTTATCGACGGTGTAGACTGTGCCGTTCTTGCTCACCATGGTGACGTTCTCTAGATAGTAATACTCGTACATATCCATGGCATTGTTTTCCATCTCAATCGTATTCGTCAACCACGGAGTTAACACTGTCGTAGAGTTGACAACAACGTCGGTGACATTCTCGACGTAGCCGCCCTCGGAATAAGACGATTCGATGGTTTTGACTGCCCAAGAGACCATGCATTCATGGGCTATAGGGGTGTCATTGTTGTGTACATGGTCCAGGCTTAATCCCGAGGCAATGACAACGTGCGTCAGTGGATTACGACTGTTGTTGAGTTTCGGTTCGTAGCCTGGGAGGAACTTGCGCGAGAATATGTCGAAAAGAGGCTCCGCCCGTACTATCAGAGTGTCGCCGGAGTGGTTCGTGTTGCGATCTACGTCGTAGCCGACCATGAGCAATTTGTGGTCTGACTTGAGCCACCATCCGCACTGGGTGCCATTCTCAAATGTATAGTCGGCTTGGCCTTCCCTGTCCACAATAGGAATTTGAGCCCAATCCAGTAGTGCTCGTTGGCATTTGAACTCCAACTTATCGGAAGCATCTACGCACTCGCTGTGGACGCCAAGGGTCTCGTATGGTGCCCATGTACAATTGCTGTAAGGACATGCTAGCGGAACATCAGAGCGCACGCCTCTTCCGAATGTGACCGGTGAGGTTCCATTATCGTAGAAAAATTGAGCTGCGACGCCTTCCATGGTTGCATCAGTCTCTATGTTCTGAATCCCATCTCGGTACTCTTGGCCTTGGGCAAAGGGCTCGTAACCAAAGGCTCTCTGAATTGCCCCTTTGTCTTCTTGAACCCGCCAAACCTCCGGATATTCGACAACCTGCTGAAAGAATGGATCGAGGGCAAGGGCAAAGATCGTAATAGCGGCCAGACCTGCAGCGAGGGTACGACCTTTCGTCCGAATAAGTAGAAGGAAAGAACCCCATGGACCTCGAGAAGCACTGTCAAAGAGCTCGAAATCCCATAGCTTCTTAGAGTCGTCTCCCTGGAACCAGCTCCACTTCAACTGACCTAGCGCCTCTGATACAGGTAACATAAGAGCAGCAGATGCGACCTTGGCCAATACAGAGATGTAGGCGTTGAGAGTCAAGCCTAGGGGCCATCTTGGTATGTTCTTGTCCTTGTAGAGAATGAGCATCACGCATATGCCGGCCATACAGGCAGCGCTCAGTGACCAACTGATGATCTCGATCAACCACCTCTTCACAACATTCGAAGAAGCTGTATAGTTCCAAAGCTTCTGTTCAATGCGTTGCGCGAAGTTGGAAGCGCCTTGTATGTTTTCGCCTGTCTCTTCGCCCCTGCTCTCGACGGTACCTGGTGTTATCGGACTAACGTCTGGTCTGAACGGCGCGCCAGGTATTCCAAGACCAACTTGGTTTTTGCGACTCCAGTCGGATTCATCGAAGACGGTTGGTGTAGGAGAGAGCGGAGAGAATGCATTTCGACGGAATCGAACTTGTGGTCTTCCCTCCACATCGATTTGGAGTGTGCGACGAGGAGCTTGAGGCTTGGACCAGTGACGAGGGGTCTCGACGGTAAGAGAGGGCACAGATAGATGTTGACGATAGAGCGGTGCTTGCGGCGTGATGATCGAATTGTAGGATGGTGGTGCGGGGCTTGGGGACACAGAAACACAATGTATTGGCGTATCCCTCGAACTCGTTTCGCAGGTAGGACAAATGTGTTCAGCAACGTGCCTCGGATTTGCAGAATCTGATGACTTGTCGTGTTCCTTGCGCTCTTCCCGCTTGCGCTTCTCTTGCTTGCGTTCTTCTAGCTCGTCACTCTGATCGAGATATATCGGTATATTCGGGTTTGAGGACCAGTATGGAGACACCGGGAACCTCGGCATGGTTAAACGAAAACGTCACAAGCGCGGCTCCAGTCCAGATCGGCTGCGCTTGTTGGAAGGCTATTATGTATGAGATGTAGAAATGTAGAGGGTACGCCCGCGGACAGAAAGAAACAAGAGGCTTAACAGTGGGACTGGAGTGGACGTTACCTTTAACACAGGTATGGCGTCTGTGGCACGGTCAAGTATAGTAGCCGTGATGACTATATTTGGCTGCGCGCATGTAGGCCTAGGAAAGCGCTGGATGATCTCGCCCACCTCCAGCTACTGGGCAGCAGCTGATGCCACCCAGGCTTGCGTCGCACGCAAGCATGCCCAGCAACATACATAGGGCCGATGTGCCATTCTGGGGTTCACATACGTATAACGAAGGATCAAGAGCCCGGCAGGTGAACTGGCGAAGCCTTACAGCAGACCCGAATACGCGCCAGGTGGCTCGCTTGTTGTTGGCATTTATCTCATTCGGTGAATTTTACAGGGTTCGCACCGAGGCTGACTCCCAAGCCGCTCTTTCCTCGTCTATCTCGTCAATGGAAACTTTGGTACGGAGGAGCCTTTCAAAAGTCCTTGCTAGCGCCGACAAGGGTATCTCAGCCACAAACCCGATCTGGCAATTGCTCCGAGCCAACGTGGCCTTTGCGCTCTCAGCTCTTTTGTAGAGCTACTCTCTACAGTAAACCTATACTATTCTACTCTATCTATTATAGCTCCCTACGATATCCCTACTCGTGCGCTTATTATAAGCCTTAAGGCTACTAGTAAGTCTAGTAATAAGATCTATAAACTAATAAGGATCCTAACATAGATAATTAATTTAATATATAATTAAGCTATTACACGAGGTTTTAACCTAGCCCTATAGCTACTTATAATTAATAATTACTACTTTAAAGATGCCCCGTACTCTAGTTAACTATTAAAGTAAGCTAAGGTCTTTAAGAAGGTTATTAATACTATATATACTAATTACTATAGACAAGAGAAGTTATGCGCTAATATTACTAGTACGCTTAGCTAATAAGGCTTTAATATATTAGCTACGTTAGTATAGAGGATCCTATAGGCAGCTAGATTTAAGAAGACTAAATTAATAAAAAAGCCTAGGTTAATAAAGAAAATAAAGGAAGAGTAACTTAAGTAGTGCCTTGTTAGGATCCGAGCGACCTACAAGTGTCGAGGACCAACGATGGGCAGCCGCGGGGTAACCATCGGTGGGACTGCACTACCGAGGTCACGTGATCTACCATCCCGCCAAGAATACCATCCCGGATGGCACAACCCTCCTGGATGGCACAACCCTCCCGGATGGCATAACCATCCAGGATGGCACAGGATTATGGGATGGCAGGAAAAGGATCAAATATATAAACCCACACGAATACCCTTACGGCATTCGTGTGCAACCTGTTTATCAATCTATCGTTTAGATCTGAATAAGCAACCTTGTTGATTTAATTGTGCTATACACACCTTCGATACCAACGCCCCAGTGACAAGCGCAAGCTATCACTACAACCCTCTCCCGTCCTACCAGTATTCCTGCCCGAGAACCAACCTTAGCCCCTTAGGGATTAGCTATCTCTTTGGGATCTTAACATGCCTTTAATATTATAATTAAATAATAGAGGACTAGAAGAAAGTTATCTAGTCTAACAAGACGTCTGTCATTCTTCTTTATAGACAAGGGGGGTACTAAGTATGGCGGAAAGTAGATGAAGCCTTCGTACGCAGCTGTATCCGTGAGAGTTAGAAAGGCTATTCTGAATTCATGTTCTAGGGCTGCTTCTCCTACAATCAGCGTGGGCCCTGCTATTGCTAGACACCAGAGACAAAGCAAGAGAAAGAAGCTGCTATTAAAAAAATTAAGGAGCTAAATTAGGTACTAAGCCTATTATAAAAGAGTAGTAGGAGCTTAAGACTAGTATCTAGCGCCTTAGTCTGCGTACAAAGCCTGGCAAGCGGCCCCAATAGAAGTAGAATACAAAGACTGGCAAGCTCAGCCGAGGTCGAGGATTAGGATCAGGATCAGGAATTGACTGGTATTGATATTAGATAACTATCTTATATCTAAAGCTGATTCCTTTTGTAAAGCAATGTCAAGCTGAACGGCTAGAAATAGTTGTTTAAGAGGATAAGGCACCTGCCCATAATCACTACGTACAGAGCTATATATATAGCTGGGAGGGCGTTCAGCGATTACTCTGGTGTGGGAACTCGCCTGATTTGAACGCGATTGAGCCTTGTTGGCCATGGATGAAGAGGCGTACTACAAAGAAAGGGGCGCCAAAGAGCCGAGCAGAAGCAGTACGTGCGTGGGAGCAGTGCTGGAAGGAGCTACCTCCGGATAAGATTCAGGCATGGATTAAACGTATTCCTATTCATATTCAGAAGATTATTAAACTTGAGCGGCAACGAGTATAAGGAAGATTAAAATATTGGTAGAGTTAGATAACTGCTATACAAATCGGACGTATTTGCCGTATTTGGAAACCCCCCTGTCGTGTGGCGCTTACCCCTGTCAGCAAGGACTTTTGAAAGGCTCCTCCGTATGGTTCCTATCACGCCAAAACCAACCCTCACCCCCATGCTGCGCACGGGCATAACATCCACAGCGCTTGCGGAAGAAATGAGAGGCTATCCCGTCGCCGCAACGTTTTTATTCCTATCGATATCGTGTTGATCTAATAGCTCGAGGCTTACCCTTGCAACTGCATTATCGCGCTACAGGATAACTCCCCGATCAAGCCTTACCGACCCCGCACACATCTGCAAACGTTGAAGCTCTGCACGTATATTGCGGCACAGTTCTTCGCTATTCTTCGTTTGCAACGGTTGCGACGGCGGTACTAGGCTCTGCTTTAGCCTGAAGCTAAGCAACGGTGAACATCCTGTTGATGTTGATACGGCCCGACCCTACGATGCTGATAATGAGGCTGGTAGGAGTGATGGAACAACCTGGCCTATGAGCACTGCTCACGATTCTGTTGACTGAGAACTAGAAAGATTTGAACTTGGCTGGATTCCTGGCCGCCAGGATTCAGACAGATCTAGAGTATCTTTGTGTCACCTGTTCGATTTCCAGTGAAAATTGCGATTCTCCGAAGCTCCTCCCCGGTATCGGATATGCAGGAGCCGAGACGTTGATGCAACTGGGCGGCACAGCTTCACCTCAACTCTCGGCATCAGAATTCCACCACATGGAAGACGCGGATTTTGCAAGGTCGTGCATGAGCTAAACCAAATCGATAAAGGTCTCCTCCCAATGCTCAGTCGATATTCAAGACCGAGGTGTGCTTTGCAAACAAACTTGCTTCGGCGCAACACGAAATGGACACGCACTATGACGGGATGCGCGTGTTTACTTATTCCATCCAACTGCCGTAACCCTGCTTTCGTTCGGCATTCCACATCATCATTATCGGTCTTTGCTCTCTTTCACCCTTTCTTGAAAAAAGGGTTACAAGTTTCGTCGCTCCGACTAGCCGTCGTGCGGTTGCGGAAGACCGTGACGACATGGAAACCTTCAATGGCATCTACCGTCAAAATGCCGCCTGCCTCAAGCTACTGGAGAAACTTGCAATCCAGCTCTAACCCGTTGATGGTTATCCCTGTTGCGCGCATCTTATATCGGTATCTTTATGGCCCACCTTGAAAGTTTGACATTGCCCACGCATGTGAGTTGGCTTTGTAGCACAAGCATAAGCCTTTTACCATTCATGAGTCTCCCTGTACCGCATGATTGTCGGCTTCAACTGGCAGGATCTTCTACAAGGGGGGTGAATAATCGGATTGTTATGTGGGTCTCTCCGGAGCTGGGGCCATAGAAGCTCATACAAGGGGGGTGAATAATTGGATTGTTTTGTGGGTCCGGTACGCCTAGGCTATAGAACCTTATTAAGCCTTCTACGTAAGCTATATTTTTTTATATAAATATAATTTTTTTAAAATACTAGATATCTTAGCATGCTTTTATAAAAAAATACTTAAAATATTTTAATATTAACTTATATATACGGAACGCGCTTACATCTACGCCTTACGCTATAAGGCAGGCTAGCCCTATAAATAAATTTCTAAAAAGCTTAGTATACCTTATAATATAGTAAGGCACTATGCATAGAGCCATATTACTTTTATAAAACTTATAGGTTATTACTCCAGCTAGCGCCCTCTATTTAATACGTCTATAAAATACCGCCTAATTAATTATACTACTACTAATTATAAGTAACATCTTAAGCCTTTATACTAAATTACTTAAAAACTTAAAATTTAATATTATTTAAAAACTCTTTTAAAAGCCTTCTTCTTTTAGCACTATTACTAACGTGTTACTACTAAAAAACCTTAGCTTAATAAGATCTATATATAAAAAAAGGTTATTTTAAAGTAATTTTATAGTTAAATAGCTAGCTAGCGTGTAGGCTCGAATAATATAAAGTAATAAGGCTATATTTACTATAAGTAGAGGAAAGTTATATATTACTTACTAACTTAAAAAAAAGTTTTTACCTAACTACTATATTCTTAAATTTAAAGGCTACGCTAGCTTATTTATATAAATTTATATTAATAGTAATAATAGTAAGAGTTTTCTATTAATCTAGAATTAAAAGCTATAGAGAAATTTTAATTCTCTTTTATATATATAGCGCGTATAGCTATATATTAAGGCCTTTAGGTAAAAGTATAAGCTTTTTAAAATAAGCTTTAGTAATAGCTTTCTTATACAGGATAGAGCAAGTAGCTATATAACTAAAACTACTAAAAAATTCTTTTATAAAAAAGCTCTTTACCTACTATAATAGCCCTTAAACTTACTAGATCTAAATCCTATTAAAAATATATAATTATTACTTAAAAGTGGAGTGCGAAAATAATATCCTACTACTAAAAAAACTTTAGGTAATATAAAAAAAATAGACTTAAATTACTTTTTAGGAAATTAGGAAATATATATTTAATATAAATAAGCGTTATAGAGCTATAATTTCTACTTAAGGAGGGCACACGCTATACTAAGCTATTTACGTAATAATTTTATATATATAATATAGTATAAAATTATAACTAGTTCTATGAGCTTCTATGACCCCAGCTCCGGAAAGACCTACATAATAATCCGATTATTCACCCCCCTTATAGAACTAGTCATAATTTTATACTATATTATATATAAAAAATTACCGCGTAAATAGCTTAGTATAGCGTATGTCCTCCCTAAGTAGAAATTATAGCTCTATAATACTTATTTATATTAGATATATATTTCTTAATTTCTTAAGGAGTAATTTAAGCGTATTTTTTTAATATATTACTTAAAGTCTTTTTTAGTAGTAGGATATTATCTTCGTACTTTACTTTTAAGTAATTATTATATATTTTTAATAGGATTTAGATTTAGTAAGTTTAGGGGCTACTATAGCAGGTAAAAAGCCTTTTTATAAAAGAAATTTTTAGTAGTTTTAGCTATATAGCTACTTGCTCTATTCTATATAAAAAAGCTATTACTAAAGCCTATTTTAAAAAGCTTATGCTCTTGTCCAAAGGCCTTAATATACAGCTATACGCGCTATATATATAAAAGAAAGTTAAAAAAATTTTATAGCTCTTAATTCTAGATTAATAGAGAACCTTTACTACTATTACTACTAATATAAACTTATATAAATAAGCTAGCGTAGCTTTTAAATTTAAGGGCGTAGTAGTTAAGTAAGAACTTCTTTTTAAGTTAGTAGGTAATATATAACTTTCCTTTACTTATAGTAAATATAGCTTTATTATTTTATATTATTCGAGCCTACACGCTAGCTAGCTATTTAACTATAAAATTATTTTAAAATAATCTTTTTTATATATAAATCTTATTAAGCTAAAATTTTTTAGTAGTATCACGTTAGTAATAGTGCTAAGAGGAGAAGGCCTTTAAGAGAGTTTTTAAATAGTACTAAATTCTAAGTTCTTAAGTAATTTAGTATAAAGCTTAAGATATTACTTATAATTAATATTAGTATAATTAATTAGGCGGCATTTTATAGGCGTATTAAATAGAAGGCGCTAGCTAAGGCAATAACTTATAAGCTTTATAAGAGTAATACGGCTCTATACGCAGTGCCTTACTATATTATAAAATATACTAAGCTTTTTAAAAATTTATTTATAGGGCTAGCTTGCCTTATAGCGTAGGGCGTAGATACAAGCGCGTTCTATATATATAAGTTAATATTAAGGTGTTTTAGATATTTTTCTATAAGAGCATGCTTGTAACAGGAACAATCGCTCGTCGACACGAGAACCCTTGGCTAGTCAAGCCAGGATTCGAGATTATCCGAAAACCGACACTTATCCGTATCGGACCAATTTCGGATCTATTAGACCGATGGGGAACTACGTATCTAATTTAGACCTATTTTAGATCTATTAGACTAACGGTCAACCTATAGCAGATATGTGCTAGCTACTACCTAAGAAGAGATGTATTTAGAGGAGCTTAGGGCCTTTATAGTTTAGTACCTTTTCTATATCCTTTCGTACTAGGCCTATAGGCACTTAATTTATTTAAGGCTACTTTCTTATACACGCACTCCTATATGCCTCTACTAAAAGATATATTAATATTAATTCTTTAAGTAACCTACGCTAATATATTATATAGAAAAAGTTACTATTACTAGTAATAGCTTTAAAAATATTATTATAAGAATAAAATAGACCCGCGTTAGCACGTCCCTAGATTTTTTTATAAGCAGAATTCTAAAGACCTTTTACTAACTAAAGCCTTTAGGTTTAGAACTCCTAATTATAAATAAATTAGGTTAATTTTAGAAAAGTCGCGTAGAGTTGCGCTAAGGTAGAAAAGTAGTAACTACTAATAACTTATAGACTTAAAATTAAACGTTAATATCTACTCTATTATTGTTAAAAACGGCACGATAGGTGGCCCGGAGTTAGACTTAGGGAGACTATTAGTCACCCCTAGAACCTTTAAAGAGCAAAGAAGATAAAGAAAGTATAAATACTTTAAATAATTTTATTATTAAATCTAAAGCTAATTTAGTTTAATCTACTAACCTAGTAATAGCTCTTTAGAACTAATTGCGTTAAATATAAGCATAATTAGAGTAATTAACTAAAAAATCCTAAGCTAGGGACTAAGCCTAGCCCATAATTAAATTACCCCTAATACCCCTTTAATACTAGTTTAAATCTCTCGCTACTATTATAGTAAAGCTATCTAAGCAAACTCCTAAGATAGAATTTTTAATTAATAAGAAAGAACTTACCTTTCCTTAATAATAAGTATTAATTAGAGACTATCTTAAGATTAACGCGGATTACTATCTAAGTAAATACGCTTATATAGTATTAATATAAAAATATACTTCTAGTACCGCTCGCGAATATTTAGAACCCTAGTACCTAGCTACTTTAGATACATTATAGTTTAAAAATACTAAAAAGATAATTAAACTACTATTATCCTTCTTTATATTTAGTAATAAAGAAGCTAAGTACTAGACTACGTTCTAATACTTAAAAATAACCTTTAAGGAAACTTTTCCTGCCTTTAAAGCTAAGTTTATTAGTATAGTAATCTAAAGTAAAGTTTATAAGAATAAATAGTCTTTATTCCTATAAAAAAAGATAACATAATCCTTAAAGGCTCTAAATATAGGGTTTAAGCACCTATAAAATAATTCCTTTAAAAAAAATAGTAGCCTACTTAATAGCCTTTAACTTAGAAACGCAGAATGCACTAATAAGACCCTTTACTTACTTTATAATTAGTATAAATTAACTTTTATGTTAGAAGAACTATAAGGAAGAAATTCATCCTAGTACCTTAACTAAGGTACTATATAGGCCTATTAAGGAATCTACTCTAAACGTGCCCTAAAATAGGATAGTTCTGCCGTTGCAACCTCTAATAATATAAATAAGTTCTAACTACTACTATAACAATAGAAAGTTAAAATATTTTATTAAAAATTGCCTTTAACCCCGCGTCCGCGAGATTAGAATAAAACTAGACTCTAATTAAGAATATATCAATATAGATAAGGAAGTATCCCCGGAAAATAAAGATACCTAGGAAAAGCCTATACCCTAGGTATAAGTAAGTATAACCTTTCTAATATAGATTTATTAAAGTTACTAGGAGGTCCTTACTTTTAAACCCCGCCTATACTTTATTTAAATAGGTACAGGTTTAAACTTAATACCCTTATTAATACTAGTGCCTAAAGTTTTTTTTATTAATTCTTAAATTATAGCTTCTTTATCTTAGTTACTTTATATTTTTACCTAAAAACTACTATACCGCGTTATAGTTCAAGGGTTCTTAAATAAGATTCGTGCCCTAGTAGACTAATATATTTATTTATATATAAGGATAGATAGGCGAACGATTCGTAATTACCTCTTTATAGTAATAAACTTAGGAACACAAAACTATATTTTAAGACTCTAATAGCTTAAGCGCTTTAAGCTTTAATTAAATATAAAATAAAATTAGATTTTATAGCTAGTAAAATATTCTAAGACCTACGATCCCTCTAAAACTATCTTAATATAGCTAGAATAGCTAATTTAAAACTTAAAGGTATAGTAAGATATTTATTGCTAGGATGTCCTATAGGAACAGGAATAATATTAGATAGAGAATAGCCCTATAGTTAATTATATTAAGGGCCTTATTTAACTGCCTTATCTTCTCCCTTTAAGTAGGAAGATAGTACCCCTACCTTCTTAGAATCCTGCTCTAAAACCTACCTGTCCCGCATCTGTTCCGCAGGCGATATAGATGCCTATAATTACTTTTATCTTAGCAAATGCCTTTTACTTTAATATAAAAAAGCTAATTAACGAATTCTTTACCACTTTTCTATATAAAATTAAACGCCTCTTAGACTATATATAAACTTAACGCTACGCTAAAGATCTTAAGAATGCTTATTTTATTAAAGAATAACTTCCTAAAATATACCGCTAGTATTAGGATATATTTAGTAAGACTATAGCTAATAAGCTACCCACGCATTAACTATATAATTATAAAATTATACTTACTAAACCCCTTCTAAATAACTATAGTCCTTTATATAAATCTAGCCTAGAAGAACTAGAAGCTATTAAAAAGTACGTTCTAGAATATCTTTAAAAGGGATTTATTAAGTATAGTTAAAGCCCTTTCGCGTCTCCTATCCTTTGTGTACGAAAGCTAAACGGAGGTTTTCGAATATATATAGACTATTATAAACTTAACCTTCTAACCTAAAAGGATTCCTACCTAATTTTAAAAATTAATAAACTTTTAGCTCGCCCCTCTAAAGCTAAGATATTTACTAAATTTAATATTTAAGCTACCTTTAATAAAATTCGCATAAATCCTAAATTAGAAAAGTACATTACGTTTTAGACTTAATATAAAACTTATAAGTGTAAGATATTGCCTTTTAGGTTATATAATAGACTAGCTACCTACTAATAATATATAAATAATATTCTTATTAATTATCTTAATAACTTTTATATTACGTATCTAGATAATATCCTTATCTATTCTAACACTATTGAGGAACATATTAAGCACGTTTAGAAGGTGTTAGATTATCTTTAGAAAGCTAGCCTCTAAGTCGACATTCTTAAAAGTGAATTCTATGTAACTTGGACCCGATACCTAGGTTATATCCTTACTAATACTGGTATGGAGGTAGATCCAGCTAAGGTAGAAGCACTACGAAACTAAAAAGCCCCTATAACTATAATAGGTGTAAAGTTATTCCTTAGATTTATTAAGTTTTATTAGTAATTTATTAAGGACTTCTCTTATATTATAAAGCTTATTAGTACCCTATAAAGTCCTTAGGTCTTATTTAAATAGAGTTTAGAGTGTAAAGTTGCCTTTTAGTAAATTAAATAGGCGTTACTAGCTATCCCCACCCTATATTACTTTAACCCTAAACTACCTACTAGGGTAGAAATAGACGTATCTAATAGAGTGATTACAGAAGTACTATCCCAGGAACATCTAAATAGAAAAGTTTAACTAGTGGCATTTTATAGTTATGTCCTAACTAGATCTAAACTAAACTAGGAGATCTATAATAAGGAATTATTTACTATTATTACTATCTTTATTAAGTAGACCGTAGAACTTGCTTTTATCTAAACTATAATTTAAGTTCTTTTAGATTATTAATCCTTAGAATACTTTATAACTACTAAGGTCCTTAATACTTATTAAGTTTACTAGTACGAAATGCTATCCTCGTTTAACTTTTAAATTAAATACACGCTAGGTAAAAGCAACGCTAGAGCTAATATTTTAAGTTAATAAAAATAAGATTTTATAGACCTTAAGGCTATTTAAAATAATAATTGTAGTTAAGTATTCCTAGGGCCCTACTAACTTAACTCTTAAATTAACTCTAACCTAGCCTAGACCTATATTAAGAAGTTTAATGCCAAAGTCGACGTGTTTGCCTTATTAACTAATATAGATATTATAAGTCTAGATTCTTATTAACTTATTAAAGCTTTACTGCAAGAGAACTGCCTTAGATTTATTATAAAATACTAGTCCCTACTAGAGAAATATTAGATTTAAAATAGTCTTATTCTATATAATAACAGACTATGCGTCCCTCCTAAATCTACTTTATATACCTGCCTTATCTAGGAAATCCATAATCAGAAGTTAATAGCTTATTTAGGTTATATAAAAACCTACTAGTTGCTCTCTCGAAAGTACTACTAGAAGGGAATAGAAGCTACCTATAAGTAGTATATATAAAACTATATTCCTTGCCAACGTGCACACCTAAGGCAGACCCTTACTTTAAGGTTTTTATATCTATTACCTATCCCTAATAGGCCTATATAACATCTATGCATTAACTTTAAAGAATTTCCTAAGGATAGGACTAGATATAATTAGATTATAGTAGTTATTAATTATTTATCTAAACAAGTAGTATCTATTCCTTGCTATAAATTAATTAATACTTATAAAATAGCTAACTTGTTTGTATAATAGGTATACTAATTTAGATATACTCTAGAGTCTATTATCTCTAATTAAGGTCCTTAGTTTATTTCTATATTCTAGTTAGAGTTTTATTAGATTATAGGCGTTAAAGTAAAGCTATCTACCGCGTACTATAAAGAGATAGATAGCTAGACAGAAATCATAAATAAGTATATTAACTAGAGGCTACGCCCCTTTATATCCTACTACTAGGATAACTAGAGTTTACTTCTACCCTTAATTAATTAAGCGTAAGTTACTCTACCCTATTTAGCTATTAGCATGTTACCTTACTAGATCCTGTATAGCTCTAAACTTTATTAAAGTTAGGATTAGAATCCTGCCTTATTTACTAAGCCCTAGGATTATTTAAATATTAAAGATGCTTAATTACTAGCTAAATAAATGCATGCCGCTTAGTAGCTAGTAAAGGAAAATATAGAATAAGTATAAGACTAAATATAATTTATAATTAATTAACACTATTACCTAATTAACTAAAAAGTTAGTAATATAGTCTACTTAGACGCTTATAACCTTACGGTGTTAAAACCTAGCTAATGTGACGGCCTGGCATGCCGGCAGGACACATGACATCGCGTGAGAGGCGCGACTGCCTCACGCCTAGGTGCAGCTGCCTTACGCCTGGGCGCAGCTGCCCACGCACCCAGTGTAGCTATCTCGGATAGATAGATATTCCGTGCCAAGCGGCAGCGCATAAAAGCGCCGCAGGCCTGTGTACCTACAGTCTCCTCATCTTAGTGTAGCTAAAATAGAGCCAACCTACCTTATCTACTCTCTTAATGCAGGAGCCTATGCCTGTCCTTATATTACACTAAGATTTCTTTACTTAGCTAGAGATAGTAATAAAATATTAAGTTAAACCGCTAGATCTGCCTACGCGCACGACTTAATAATAACTACTTTAAGAGATCTATTATATAACTACGCTAAGCTATTAGTTTATTATAAAGTATAAATACCCGCAACAAAAGGTCTTAATACTACTAAGTAACGTACTACTTAAAGGGAGTTAAAGGACGTAGTTTAAAAATAGCACACTGTAGCTAGCTAGGAGAGCTAATTAGCCTGCTACCCTTTACTTAATAAACGTGCTATATAGGCAACCTACTACTTACGTAAAGAGGGCTATAAGAGCCCTAGCCTCTATAAGAGAGGAACCTATTCCTACTAACTATCTTAAGCACTACCTGCTCGCCTTTTTCTTACTAGAGAACTAATAACTAGCTGCTCTACCCGCAGTATTAATAAAATAGCACTAAAACACCTATTTATAGTGTTAGTTTTAAAAAAGGAGATGCTAGGCAGCGCGTACGACCTATTTAAGCCCTTTATTTACTAAGAACACGAAATCTAGAGCTATGGCTCTATTACTAAGGAAAACTATAATTAAGACACTTGCTTAAAACTTGCTCGTATCTAGCAAGGTATTAATAAGGACCTCTTATAACCTCCCTAGCTACTTACGTTTACTAGCAATAACCTGATTACTACGACGCTAGAGGCCATAATTAAGCATTTTAGGCAAGAACTAGCAAAGATTACTATAGAGCTAATTAGCTAGCTACTTCTTTATAGTGTAGAGCGATAATAACTGTATATATACCGCTAGATCGCTACTAATACCTTAGCTAAAGGCAAAGGGCTATATAGAGCCCTTATTTAAGCGTAGTAAAAGATAGACAGGTTAAAAGCCTAACTTGCTAAACAGGCTATAGC
This sequence comes from Bimuria novae-zelandiae CBS 107.79, assembly GCA_010015655.1. Classification (NCBI taxonomy): domain Eukaryota; kingdom Fungi; phylum Ascomycota; class Dothideomycetes; order Pleosporales; family Didymosphaeriaceae; genus Bimuria; species Bimuria novae-zelandiae. The sequence continues at coordinate 205,007 of ML976659.1, forward strand.
AGGCTCTACCTTTAATACACTAATAACTTAATTTTATATAACTAAATTCTAAATCCTCTTTTAGACCCTAAGCTAGAGCGTCCCCTCCGCTAATAACCTGCCAAGCTCTAAATCTAGCGAGCCTAATAACTTATGTTTTTCGCGCTTATTACTATTTAAGCCTGTTACTTATTTATATACACGCTTTTTAGGCGTAAGCTAGCGCTTAGTTAAATTCTTAGACCCTCTGCTACTCTTAGACGGCAAGATAACTACGACCTTTAAGCACTAGAGGGCCTATATAGAGAACAAACTTTGGTCTAACCGCGATTAGTTTATAGGAGAGACTTTAGAGGATACCTAAGAGCGTATTATAGTATATATAACTACACGCATAGAGGATCCTGCCCGTGGCTAACTTGTAACTTTAATTAGAGCTCTACGAGACGGTGGCGAACGTATTAATAGCAAATTTATAATAAATATAATAGAGCAAGCTTTTGGCGACCTATATAAGGAGAAAAAGGCCCGTTAGGTATTTATCTAACTACGCCTCTGCTTTATAGCTAAGTTTACTAGCTTTTAAGTAGACTTCTTTCGCCTTGCGACGTAGCGCAAGCTACCTACTAATTAATAGGTTAAAAAGTTTTATAAGAAGCTTATAAATTAACTCTGTATAAATATAGGCCGTAATGTTTATCGCCTTAAGGATAATTACTCTAAGTTTATTAACATCGCCCGCGACCTCACACGAGAGGTAGTAATTATAGACTTTTAGGTTATAGCGCGCGCTAAACGAGAATCTTAAAAGAAGGCTACTCTTACCTTAGCTACTAGGTCTTACAAGTATGCTTTAATACTAGCGTAGCCCCTTACTCGCATATAGCTAACGCGCGCCGCCACTATAGCTTTAAGTAGCTAGCTTACCTGCTACTATTATAAAAAGTTAGGATATATTACTCGAGACTGCCTAAATAGCCCTATTAATTAGAAAGCGTTAGAGGCTAGCGATTTAGCACTATAAGCTAATAAAGAGGTATACTATAAGACTAAGGACGGAGGCTTCCTTTCTTTTAATAAGGAATTAGGAAAAGTATTACTCTAGGGGAAGTCTCCTTCCTAGAGAATCCTATAGGAGCTGCTAGCATACGAGACCTCTTATTTAGCGAAAGTGCTTTTACTCTACCCTGCCGTATCTTAACAAACGGGCTAGTAATTAGGTTAAAGGCTCTTATTAATACAGGCGCAGGTAGCTACGTCCTAGTCTACTTTAAATACCTCTATATAATTAAGAAGGGACTTAAGGTATTTATTAAAAGCATAGAAGCTGTTCCCCTGGCTAGATATAATAGTTAACTAAATAGGCAGGTGAATAAGCACTTCTAGGCTAACCTAGTGCTAGATAGCCACCGCCTTACTACTTACTTTATACCTTGTAATACTAGCTACTATAACCTTATAGTTAGCCGCAAGCTTCTCGAGGAAACTAACGTCTAGATTAACTATAGGTAGTAGATGCTTAAGTGGCTAAATATAATATAGATTAACTATAAATAAGATATTATTATCCTAACGCGGGGCATAGCTACAGGAATTAATCCTAAGTATTAGGCAGATACTAACTAACGTAACAAGCTTATAGACGTGGCTATTATATAGCATATCTACTGCTTATCGCAGCAATCCCCTTAGCGTCGTACCTACTAGAAGAACCTAGCAAAGATAGAGGAGCAGCTTTGCTACTAAGCGCTACTATCACAAGAGTAGTAGCCAACTTGCCCTAAACCTGTCTCCCGCAAGGACCTCGCTGAGGCAGGCCTTAAGATTAATATTATAAGAGCTACGGTATTTATAATTAATACGCGTTAGAAAGAGATAGTTATTAGCTATATTAGTGTTTATAAAGTAGAGAAGCTAATTTAAGACTATAAGAAAGAGCTAGGCTAGACAGACCCGCTAGACCTAGATAAAGAACTCCGCTAGCTTCTTGTAAAGAAGTTACTATTCCTAGGCTATGCGGGCGCTACCCTAGCTTACTTTTTAAAGAATAACTCTAACGTACTATCTCTACACTACGATAGCGTTAATTACAACATTAAGCTAACCGCGGATAACATACTAATATTAAGCCTACTATATAGCATGTCACTAGAGTAGTTATAGCTTATTAAGGATTACCTAAATAACCACCTCTAACGCGGCGTTATTACTTACAGCAACGCGCCCTACGCCTTACTAGTACTATTTACTAAAAAGCCTAGAGGGGGGTAGCGATTTTATGTTAACTATTATAAGCTTAACGCTATTATAAAGAAAGATGTCTATCCTATCCTACTTATCTAAGAGACCCTTGCGAGGCTCGCCTGTGCTAAGATATTTACTAAGCTAGACGTACGGCAGGCCTTTTATCGCATTTAACTAGACAAGGAAGTAAAGGACCTAACCACGTTTTATATACGCTATAGTAACTATAAGTATTATATACTCTTATTTAGTCTCTATAATGGACCTGCCACCTTCTAGCGATATATTAATAGGGTACTATATAGCCTACTTAACGACTTTTGCATAGCATATCTAGACGATATTCTTATCTACTTAGAGGATTTACTACACTATAAGGAGCATGTTGCGCAGGTGCTTAAACGACTCCGCGATGCTAGTTTGTAAGCAGACATTAAGAAGAGCAAGTTTATAGTAACTAGGACAAAGTTCCTTAGCCTTATTATTAGTACTTAAGGCATTTAGAAGGACCTAGAGAAGATTACTATTATGCAGGACTAGCCTATGCCTACATTAGTTAAAAGCATATAGTTATTTTTAGGCTTCTATAACTTCTACTAAACCTTTCTTAAGGACTATAGACGCATTATTAGACTACTTATAAAGCTCCTTAAGAAGGGCGCTTGGCATACCTTTAAAGAGTAAAAGCTTATAGCCTTTTAGCAAGTTAAAGACCTTATGCTATTAGATAATATACTTACTTACTACTCTCCCTATCGCGTCACACGCATAGAAACAAACGCGAGCGATAGTGTTATTGCTAGCGTACTCTCTTAGCTACAGGATAATAGACTCTGGCGACCTGTAGCCTTCTATTCCAAGACAATGAGCGACCCGCAGATAAACTACGATATACACGATAAAGAGATACTAGCTATAATCTATAGCCTTAAAGAATAGAGATCTTAGCTTATTAGTCTATAGACAACTAAGCCCTTTAGCGCTATTACTAACTATTAAGCGCTAGAGTACTTCTCTACTAAGCGCGAGCTTACTCCTTAATAGATATGCTAGGCTATAATAGTAGCTAATTTTAACCTAAAGCTCACCTACTAACTAGGCACTACTAACGTAGTAGCTAACGCGCTATTACGCAAGCAGGAGGAACTATAGACTTAAAAGGAGAAGGATAAGGTAGCTTATATAAGGGTCTTCTTATAAGCTAAGTAGCTAGATGTTAATATAGTGCAAGAAGCTATAACCTAACTTACTAACCTAGCTACTTAAGGATTACAGGGCTAGGAGCTTAAGATTGCTATAATAGACACTTTTCTAGCCTCTCCCTCTATAGAGGATCCTTATGCCCTCGTTAATTAGGTAATTAAGGTAAATTAGAATTACGATAGCCTATAAAAGCTATAGGAAAAAGCTCTATCTAATAACTAAGGACCGTAGAAGCTAAATAATTAAGATCTACTCTTGTATAAAGATTAGCTAGTTGTCTTAGCAGTCAACTTCCTACGCACCTACTTAATCCAAGCCGCCTATACTACGTAGCTTACTGCTTACCCAGGAAAAAGGAAGACAGCGAAGCTACTTAGAGATTAGTACTACTAGCCAAATCTAGCGAAGGATGTGGACACCTATGTCGCCGCCTATAAGGCTTGTTAATGGAGTTATATGCCCCGTAACCACACCCTAGGACTACTTAAGCTACTATTAATACTAGAGCAAGTATGGCAGGACGTTTTAATAGACTTTAAGTTATTCCTACCTGATAAGAAAGGGTATAATAACGCCTTTATTATGGTTAACTGCCTAAGCAAGCGCTGCTTCTCACTGCCCTGCCACAAGATAACCACGGCGGAACAGGCTGTAAATATATACTATCGCTACATCTGGCGCGTGTACGGCCCACCCAAGTCTATTGTCTCTGATCGAGGCCCGCAGTTCATCTTAGCATTTATAAATAAGCTATGCCAACTTATAGGCGTTAAGCAAAAGCTCTTAATAGCTTATTATCCTTAGACTAATAGTAATATAGAAATTATAAACTAGTACCTTAACCAGCGCCTTCGCTTATTTATTAACTACTACTAGGATAACTAGTCTGACCTACTACCCTGCATGGACTGGGCTCAGGCTATACTGCCTTATGAGACTACAGGCCTCTCGCCGTACGAGATCGAGTTCGGACATTAGCCTACACACTACTAGGACTAGAAAGAGCGGACAAAGACCTCGCCCACAGCCTGTAAGCAGATGTCCCGAGAGGAAGCGCAGAACTACGTAAAGGTTCGATACAACGCTATAAAGCGGGCTATAGAGATAGCTTAGAGAGGGATTATTTATGCCTAGGAGTAATAAGCACGTCAAGCAAATAAGAAGTAATATAAGCTAGATTTTAAAGTAGGCGATTAAGTCTATATTACGCCAAGAGGCTTTATAACTAACCAGCCTAGTTAGAAGCTTAACTAGTAGATATACGGGCCCTACCTAATTATCGCTATAAAAGAATTCTCCTACTAAGTTAAGCTTCCGCTATATATATACATGCATAATGTCTTCTATGCAGACTGCCTATAGAAAGCTGCCACAGACACACTACTAGGTTAGATAGAGCCAGAAGAGGAGCTAATAGAGGTTAACGGTAACCTAGAATAGTAAGTAGAGAAGATTCTTAATAGCCATATCTACTAAGGACGTTTATAATACAAAGTCTCCTAGACTACCTATAATCCTAACCCTACCTGGTACAACGCCCGAGGCTTTGTTAGGGCACTATATAAGGTAAAGGAGTATTATAACGCATATCTAGATAAAGCAGGGCTATTACTGCGACTAGACATCTAGCTACGAGCGTATAAGGCCGGCACCTATCTAGAGACAATAGAGGAAGATAATAAAGCTATGGTTATACTAGCATAAGACAAGACACGAAGAAGGTAACACGACGGACTTAAAGGACTACGCCCACCTTAGAGGGGGGTGATATAATAGCCTAGCATGCTGGCAGGATATATAATCTTGCGTGAGAGGCGCGACTGCCTCACGCCTGGGTGTAGCTGCCTCACGCCTAGGCGCAGCTGCCCACGCACCCAGTGTAGCTATCCCGGATAGATAGATGTTCCGTGCCGAGCGGCAGCGCATAAAAGCGCCGCAGGCCTGTGTACCTACAGTCTCCTCATCTTAGTGTAGCTGAAATAGAGCCAACCTACCTCATCTACTCACTTGATGCAGGAGCCTGTGCCCGTCCTCACAGCTAAAAGCTATCTAATAAGTAAGAGGGCCCTTTTAAAGTAATAAAACAAGTTAATTACTTATATAGACTTAAACTTTCTTTAGGGTCCCGAATCTATAATATCTTTACTTTAAATCTCCTCTATAAAGATTCTTAAGGCCTACTACTAGGATAAGAAGCTCTAAAACCGCTAGGTATCCTTATTAATAAAGTAGAGAAATAGGAAGTTAAGGAGATCTTAGCTAGTAAGCTATTCTAAAATACCCTTAAATATAGAGTTAAGTAAATAAAATATAACCTAGATCTAGTATAGTATCTTACATTAAACTTTATAGAAACCCCTTATAAGTTAAGAAAATTTTATAATAAGTATCTAAATTACCCTAGACCTTTAAAGGTATTAAGTTAGTAAATTTACATATAGGAGCAAGAAATAGAGTAGTAGACTTAAAAGTTTTAAATTCTAATAGTATAAGAAAGAAAAGAAACAAAAATCTAATTCTACTCTTTATTTAAATTAGAGAGCTTAGGTAGAGCACTCTTAAGAGTAGTAGGCGCCTTCTCTTTTCCCTTACTCTTTCCCTTCCTCTAATTCCCCTCTAAAGCTATCTTTATAGTGTTATAAAGATTATCTACTGCCTCCTTTACACGCTGTAAATAATTCTTTACCTATATAAAAGTAGAATGCTACGCGAGTAGTAATTCTATAAAAGTTAGTTTAGCCTTACCTACCTAGGTAACCTGCATAATTATGCCTGGGTCCTTTATAGCCTTATTAAGCGCGGGTTAGAGGTTAGTAGCGTCCTCTTCGCTAGCTCTCTCCTAATCCTGCAAGGCCCTTTTAAAAGTCTAAAATTTAGACTTTATAAAGTTAGGCACCTACCTAATCTATTATTAATATAAACTAAAATTAAAATTACTATACTTATAGGGTTGCACTTCTCGTTCTAAAAGGTGTAATAGTTATACTTTTTTAAAAATAGCTTAAAAAACTTATAATTAAATATATTATTATAACTAAACGCACGCACACACCGTAGATAAATAACTTAGTATACTTTTAAAAGTACTTTAAAAGGAGCATAAATAGGTATTATAAACTAAAATAGCTATTAATAGTATAAACACCTCTAAGACTATCCTAAATACTAATTAAAGTTAAATTATTATAGGTTAATAAAGAAAAAACTAAGTTTTTAAAATCTACCCTTTTATATCTTGCTAATTATAGCTCTATTTATTTATAGAAAAAGAGCGACCCCTTACCTATAAATATTTATAAGATTATATTATATAGGCATGTAACATAATTACGTAGCTACTTTAAATATAATCTTATTTAGGTGGCTACGCGCACAACTAGCGAAATAAATAAAAATTAACTAATTAGTAGAGTTATAATTATTACTATACTAGTTATTAGAAATAGCAAAAACGCGCGAAACAATTTACATATAGTATAAATAAGGGACTATCTACAAGTTATAAAAGAGGAAGTAGTATAATAGGAATAATTACTTATTAATATAAGAACCCTTAGCTAGTTAAGATAGAATTTAAGATTATCTAAAAACTAACACTTATCTATATTAGACTAATTTTAGATCTATTAGACTAATAGGGAACTACGCATCTAATTTAGACCTATTTTAGATCTATTAGACTAATAGTTAACTTATAGTAGATATGTGCTAGCTACTACCTAAGAAGAGATGTATTTAGAGGAGCTTAGGGCCTTTATAGTTTAGTACCTTTTTTATATCCTTTTATACTAGGCCTATAGGCACTTAATTTATTTAAGGGTACTTTCTTATACACGCACTCCTATATGCCTCTGCTAGAAAATACGCCAATATTAATCCTTTAAGTAACCTGCGCCGATACAATGCTAAGATATCTAGCATTTTAAAAAAGTTTATATTTATATAAGAAAATATAGCTTACGTGGAAGGCTTAATAAGATTCTATGGCCTGGGCGTACCAGACCTATAAAATAATCTAATTATTCACCCCCCTTGTACACCACATGCGTGGCGCGGATCTTGCATGAAGCGGTGCCACACTCGGTCGTTTGGGCGCTTAAGCCTCACCCGCCTGCCACCGCTCAGAATCTGAAGCATACTCGGCCCAAATAGTCGAGTTCGATTTCTCTCCGAGAAAGGCCGGGCTACGCACGGCCCCACACGCTTAACGATAATACTAGCTCAATGAAACAGATGCCCTAGAATGCAATTTGTATAGTAAAATATGTGGCAAATACATCCTATTGCACTGCCTTTGTGTTTTACACATACCAGTCGCATTCATGACCTGTGCTTGGGGCAAAATCTCCCCCAAGTGAGGAGCTATACTTATAGAAAGGCGATAAGTAGCCCTCGTTAGTGTCCTTAACGCCCTCAGGTTCTAGCATATTAAATTAAAATAAGCTTAGCACGATAAATTAGCTATTAAATACTTTTATTTATATAAGTAATACTTTATTTTTTATATATAAAGCTCCTTTTTAGTATAGGAGCTATAAGTAAGACTTTAATAAGTTATAATAAATAAGTATAATAGTAAGCATAGAACTTACGCTTTTAATAATAAAAGCTTTAAACTTAATTATACCTTTATATTCTATATATTCTATATATTTTATATATAAAGCTTAAAAACGTTTATTTAGTATTAAATTAATAATTTTATACTCCTAACGCGTTAATTTACTATTAGTAGCTTTAAGTACTAGACCTAAAAATACTATTATATAAAGCTTAGTAAGGGTAAGTAAAAGTTATTATTTATAATATTTAAGTAATTTCTTATCTTAATTATATAAAATAGACCTTAATTTTTTTGTATTAAATTACTTAATAAGTGCTTACTACTAGCGTGCCTTTATAGTAGCTTATTACTACGTAGCTTTATTAGTAATTCTTTATATAGCTATTATATAGTAATTTTAAGCATAAATTAGACCTTTATTAGCGTTAATAACACGTTAATTACGCCTACGACGTTCCCTACGAGCGTTCTTGGCAGCCTTTGTACGGTGGAGCGCTTGCTCTAGCCCTACTGCAGTGCGGGCCATCGCAGAGCTGCCTTTAATTGTAGAAATCACGCCCTCTATAACTACACGGGGCAACATCTTGCGTAGTATATAAGAAACTAATTTCTCTTGTAAATTAAGTACGTGTAAGGTCTTTGGTGTACCTTAGCCTATGTCTCCAGGTGCTAGGTGAGGGCGGTGTGGTGCAAAAGGCTGGCGGAGCTCCGCCTGCAGGGGGCCGCGAGCGTCCCAGATCTGACGGAAAAATCGCTCTTGAGTGCTAGGAGAGAGGCTCCTGAGCACAGGCATGTGCCTGTACTCGTCCTCCTCCTCGCCAGAGCCCTCTACCTCTGGCGTCAGGTATCTCTGCACGTCCTCCACGTCCTCTACGGCCTTATTTTCACCCCTGCTAGCCTCTGCAGCCCTTAGAGGCTTAATTACCTGCGCTAGGCGGAAGGGCGCAAGGCCTATTTTGCGCTAGCTACTCTTAATTATATTCTCCTTAAACGCGCGCCCTTTAATTTATAAAAAAATTAATAAAAATAAAAATAAAAATAATATATATTAATAAGATTTATATATAAGGCGTAATTAAGTGTTAAGCTATAATACTACTTTAGAGGCTAAAAATATCCTATATCTAAAAGCTATAGAAGGTAAGTCGTATATAAAGGGAGAGCGTAGAGTTATATATAAAAACTTTTATAAATCTTTATAAACTCTACTATTAAGTATAACTTATACCTATTTATAAAAAATAGCCTCTAAGTCTCTAGCGAAGTACTAGTAGCTATTATTTTATTAAAGTACTTAATTTAATTAATAGTAGTCTTATTATTAGCGTAGCTACTATTAATTATATTTATAAAATAGTTATTAGGTAAATTAACTACCTATTACTTTAAAATTATTTTTACCTTTATTATAAGTGTAGGTAAGATTAATATACTAATTATAAAAATATACTAAATAAGTAATATAAGCTCTTAATTTATTATACTAGGTATTAAGACCTCTTATCTATGTTTTATGTATACGTAACTATTTATTATAATACTAAACTAGATCCTAGTTTTATTTATATTACAATTATTACTATTTATTATCTTTAGGCATTAACGCGTCTTTTAAAGTTTTTTAAACTATTTAAAAAAGGCGTTTAGTAACTATACTAACTTATTATTATGATCACGAACCCCACAGGAATAATAAAGCTAGACAAACACGCCAAGAAATTTATTATTAGCGAAATTACTAAGGCGACGGAATATAAGGAAGCGCGGGGTAGCTTAGGTTAGAAGTTACGTAATAAGGTCCCGCATAATAAGAGATCCTATAGGACCTTAGGGGTCCCAGGGACCTTAGAGTCGTAGCAGGACTATAAACCCTATAAGAATAATAAAGCTAAATAATTACGCTAAGAAAGTTATTATTAGTAAAATTACTAAGGTAATAGAATATAGGGAAGTGCGGGATAGCTTAGGTTAGTAGTTACATAATAAGGTCCTGTATAATAAGAGATCTTATAGGACCTTAAAGGTCTTAGCGGCCTTAGGGTCTTAGTAAGACTATAATAACTTTAATAATAATAAAGACTAGAATAGATAGTATATAGTTTAATAATTTCTTGTTAGGATCTGAACATGTATAGGACGCGGAGGACCAACGGGCCCTCAGCGGGGGTGACACTTGGTGGGGTTGCGCAACCGAGGTCACGTGATGTACCATCCAGCCAAGGCAGCACCAGCCATGGAAGGCAGCACCAGCCATGGATGGCAGCACCAGCCATGGAAGGCAGCACCAGCCGTGGATGGTGACACCAGCCATGGATGGCAGCAAGACCTTGGATGGTACAGAAATCCTTATGTATATAGGAACGCGAGAATGATCTCTTATATTCGCGTTCAACCTATTTATCAATCTATCGTTTGGATCTGACTAAGCAACCTTGTTGATTTGATTGTGCTGTACACACCTTCGATACCAACACCCCAGTGACAAGCGCAAGCTATCACTACACCCTCTCCCGTCCTACCTAGTACTCCTGCCCGAGAACCAACCTTAGCCCATTTAGGACTAGCTATCCTAGATGGAACCTAACATTTCTTTATACTTTTCCTACTCCTTATAATTAACTTTATATACTATAAGTATATCTTTTATAATAGACCTGTAAATCTCCTAGTCAGTTATTTTATAGTTTATTATAAAATTAGATTATTTATACACCCTAGTGTTGTTATTTTAAGCTCTTAACTACTAAATATATCTATAAGATATATTACTCTGGATCTATCCTCCCCTAACCCGGATCAGGCTTAGGTAAGTAAACCACCTTATAACACTTATAAATTAAGTTAATTCGCTTTACCTTTATCTTAAAGTATTTATATAAGTTTTAAGCTAATAAGTTACCTAATTAATACTACTATATAGTAGTTTATTAGTACTTTTATATATTTTTATAAGTAATACGTTTGCCTGCTATTTTATAATTTTTCTTACAATACTAAACCTAATAGCGTTAATCGCATTGTAAAAGCGTTTAAGGGCGAGGTCTTACTCTATAAAGAGTCTTTTATGTATAAGAGGGCGCGTTAACCTGTTATTGCGGCCTTATAAGGCGCGATAGACGCGCTAGCGTAGGTGGTTAATGCCGCGATCCTTGAGGTATATGGCAACGTTGGGTCGCATCAACATGCGTAGCTCTGCAACGGCTCTAACACTCGCGAGTATACTGGGATACCTGTTCTTGACTTTAGGCATTTTATTGCGCGTAAATTGGGCGTGATTTGACGTTGTGGGGAGGTGCTGCAGGTAGGTAGTGTCATTGAGCTAGTATTACCGTATTGACGCACGTGCCGTTCCGGTTCGCGTGTCGCCCCACTAACAGCATGCTCATCACCACAAAGATGAGGCTGCAGAGAGCCACAAAATAGCTATTATTATAAGATTTTTTAGTAGACAGACTTATAATATGCTTATAATTAGCATTTACTATTTATATTTACTTAGGAGAGTAATTATACGGCTATAAAAGTTAACTTTTAGTAAAATAATTAGTATAGCTTTTAAAAACTTTTTTAAAGCTATACTATTACCAGCACGTCTCTTAGGCTTAGGCTTTAAAAAAAAGCTCTTAAGGCTTTACGCTTACCTTTTTACGTAGGTTAAAATACTTTTTTTTACCTTACGTGTGGCCTTTTATTTAGCCTTTATTTAATTTCTTTCTACTTTAGCTCTTTCTTTTTTTCTACGCTTCTCCTCCTGCTTTTTCTCTCTAAGTAGCTTAATAAACATTTAAAGCTCCTTCTAATTAGCTTTTATAAGCTCCTCTTTATATTAAAATTATTTATTTACTTTCTTGCGTGCACGTACCTCTCTAATCTTATAAAATAATTAGAGTACTATACTACTATAGTACTTTTACTTTAATTATAAGTTAAGAGGCCTACTATGCTTTTTATAATACTTTTTTATATTAAGAGCGTTGCTTAAGTCCTTACTCTTATATTAAAGTAATTAGTTTTATACTTAAAGATAGTAGAGCGTTTAAAAAAGCGCCTTTAACCTTTTAGTAATAATATTTTTTATAATAGACTATATAAGATAGTTTAAATAACTTTATTTAGCCTTTTTAAGAGCTTTTATAGATGCTTTACCTAACTTATCTTACTTGTTAGTAAAATATTTAAGTATAACTATACAGTCCTTAGGCTGTATACTAGTAGCTTTAAAGAACTTTAAAATAATTTTTATTTTAAAAAAAGATATTTAAGTAATTTAAAATACTAAAAAGAAATTTTTCTTTTTAATAAGTACTATTTCTTAGCTTTTTTAAAAATAATTAGTAAGGACCTTAGTATAAGAGCTAGAAAGAAGTTTAGAGTAAATATTATTAAGTAGTTAACGCGTATAAGTAAAGTAGGGGGGAAATATAGCTAGTAGTAAAGAATAAAAGTTATAGTATTTAAAAAACTCTATTATTAGATAATTATTATAATTATTAAATATAAAAATACGTTAGTATCTTTCTTAGCACACTTCTTACTTTATATAGTAATTATAAATCTATTTTAGTTGCGCTAAATTAGTATTATTATTTATTTAGCCTAATAAAGTTAAACTAATAAAGATATTATGCTTACTAGCTTTAATACTAGCTACTTAAGTTAACTATAATAACCTAAATACTTAAAAGAAAAGAAAATTAAGTAAAAAAGCGTTTTTAGTAGCGTAAATAATTACTAATATAGCTACTTACTTATAAAAGCTATTTTATAATAAATCTTTTACCTTTTTTCTTTCTTAAGCTACTTAACTAAAGACGCGATTAAAGCGTTTTATAATGCTAATTAAAATACTTTTTTATCTATATTATAAGTATTATATAGTAGTATATTATACTCCTCTATCTTTAGGTGTAATAAGTTAAAAAACGTCTTATACTTAGTTTTAAAGTTAGTTTTATAGTAATTAGAGTCTATTCCTTTAGTCTATTTATAAATAAAATTTTTACTATTGTATTATAAAAAGCGCGTTACTTAGGCGTAACTTATAAACTTTTTAGTAATTAAAAACGCGTAATTTATATTATCTCTCGTATTAGAGATAGCTATTTTAGTGAAAATTTTTTATATATTATATAAGCTTAGGTTCTTAATATAAATTAAGTTTTTTTTAAAAGTTCTTTTTAGCTTTTTATAGGGCTTAATAGCCTTAGTATCTTTAGGCTAACGTAGATCTTAATATACTATATTACTTAATAATTACTTGATAAGAAGATCTCTCTTTTAGTTTAGCGCTTTTAATTGCTCTAAGTATAGCCTCTATATCTACTATAGTTATTAAGATATAACGCGTTAAAGTAAGTGTCTTATCTAGTGTTCTGGGGTTGGTAGGGCGGCACGCGAACTGGGGCGGCACGTGCGTCAATACAGTAACGTGTCCGTGCACTCAACGCCCGGATTCAGTCAACGCCCCGCTAAACACCATAACACCTTAATTAAAATAACGCTATATATCTAATACAATTACTATTATTATACTATTTTATAGTAGAGTGCTACATTAATGCTTGCGACTAACCTGCACTATTTATATTTATATAGAAGCTTAACGTTGCGGCCGCGCCGCGTAGTTTTGGTTAGAGCTACTAATGCGGCACCTAAGGCGTCTGCAGTAAGTATAGCGTTAACTACACGTTTCTAACGCTTGTTGCTCTGTGTAGATGGCTGAGAGGCCTTTCTCTTACCCTTTTGGGCAGATTGTAGAGCTTTTGCTACGTCACGAGCCTCCTTTTCGCGAGCACGCTCTGCTGCCTTCTCAGCCCTCTCCTTCTCTCTGGCTACCTTGGCTGCCTCTCGCGCCACACGCTTCTCCTCTGTAATCTTCTTCTTGCATAGCTTAGCTGCCTTCCTTAACTTAGCTATCTTAGCTTTTTAAAGTCTCCGCTCCTTCTCCTCTTGCTTTTTTATAAACTAACGTACACGTGCCTCCCTAACCTTCCTTAGTAACTAGAAAACTACACCTCTATAGTATTCTTAACGTTGCTAAAGGTTAAGAGGCTTACCCTTCTTCTTATGCTTTTTCTTAACTAATAGCGCCTCCTTTAGCCTGTTGATTTTATAGCGAAGGAGCTTATTTTAAACGGAGATATAGTAAAGTAAGCGGCTGAGCTTCTGCGCGTCCTTACTACTCTGGTCCTATACTATAGATCGCACAAGGCAATCCAGTTTACGCCAGTCAGATCCGCTAAGTGCTAACGTAGAGCTCTCTCGCGATACCTGCTTATCTAGGGTGGTGTTAGTAAACCTTTTAAGTATAACCTCTAGATTGAATAGTGATATACTAGTTGTTTTAAAAAACTTAAGTATTATCTCCTCCTTAAAGGAGCTTATCCACGCTTTTTAAAAAAGGGGGAAGAAGTTACCTTTCTTAATTAAGAGCAGGCCTTAGCTCTTTTAAAGGTAGGTTATAAGCTTAGCTAAGTAGGCTAATAAGAGAGGCTTGAAGAGCACTATATTAAGCGGCTAAAGGGTGTAGGTTAAATAAGGGGGTAAGATGGCTAGGAGAATCCTATTCTAATTATAATAGTTAATAAAATCTATAGTAACATGGGATCTATGGCTATCAAGGATAAGTAGCTAGTAGGATTATTAAGCTTTTGCCTTTGTATAGCGATCAAACACCTGCTTAAGCTAGGCAAGGCTAATATCGTTGTTTGTCTAGCCTAATAGCGATAAGGTGATGTGCACGCCATGCTTTCCTGCCTTAATATCCTTAACCTAGCTTGATTATATAGCCTTGTTGGTAGCCTAATAGATAAGGCTTAGCGGTAAGGCTGCTCTATCCGCGCATACACATGCTAGGATGGTAATCTATTCACGAGACTTATCTTAGAGAGATACTCTAACCTCCTTCTTCTCCTACATCTATCTGCTAAACACCCGTTTTGATCTACTAATAATACCAATTAAGCAGCCCTTTTTATCTATATTATACGTGTAACGAGGCTTAATGTCGTATTCTTTTATTTTATTACGTAGAAAGTTAAAATATAGGCTATATTTATCCCCTAAGTTAGCGTTATAGCGATTGCTATCCATACCAGCTGCCTATTAAGAAATTAGATAGATGCTATATTAGTTAATAAAGCGCGTAACCTAGCTCTCGCTTACTAGCTCCTTAGCTATTATTAACGCGAAATTTCGTATTATCTTTTTTATAGGTAGTAAGTGACGCGCGGTGAGCCCTTCTATATAGGTAATAAGCTCCTGCTCTTGCTAGGGACTAAGTTTCTGTTAGTTAAACCCCGTAGTAGTACGTGACGTTTAAATTGCTTAAGCTCGGCTATATGCTTTTCGGCCATATATACTTCTTAGCCACCCCACCACAACGCGTTACTCTATTTTTGACGCTCTATACTTCAACGCCACATACTCAAAATGGATCCTCGTGAGGTTGCTTTTGCTAATGCTATCCGCGATCTTAATGCTGGTGTTTTTAAAAGCTAGCAACAAGCTGCTAAGGCGTACGGTGTTCCCCGATCATCACTTCAAGAGCGCATCAATGGCCGCCGACCTCACGCGATAGCTCATCACCAACAGCAGCGATTGACTCCAGAACAAGAGGCCTTTCTAGTAGATTGGATACTCGATGAGGACGCACGCGCACAGCCTCCCTCCCATCCTC
>ML976659.1:226141-246913 GCA_010015655.1 Bimuria novae-zelandiae CBS 107.79
AAGGTCAATTGGCTTTGCCTTTGCCTTGTAGTATTTTGTATGAGAATCCAGCCATCTAGATGCCCAGTGGACGCCTACACGCGGCGGTGGGTCATCTCCTTCGTGCACTGCGGCCAACAGAGCGTCTGCTTGCCCACGCACCAAATCCTTTGTTATGCCAAATCCAATATCGTCTATTGTATCGCAAAAACGTTCGAGAGCAAGCTCTTGTTCACCAGAGAGCTTTTTATTAGTAGGCGGCCTTGTTGACCTATTGTTTTGGCCGTTGAACGCGCGTTGTAGGCGTTTGCGCAGATGATTGATGTTGCGATCGCGACAGTATGCGCGTATGTTCGGCCGCGTCAAAGTCTTTAACACCACAACGTGTTTTTCGATAATTTCACATTCGGATCGGTAAGTGGACATGCTCTTCGTGATCTTTGGCATTTTATTTGATGTAAATAGGGCGTGTTTTGATGTGGTGGTGGGTATCAAAGTGCAGCTGGCCCATTGAGCATGTGTGGCCCATTGAGCTTGTAGGGCCGTGCTCCGCACGGCCTTTTTCGGAGAAAAATCGATATCGACCGCTAGGGGCCGAGTAATGCTTCCAAATACGCTGTTTCTTTAATTGTAGGAAACTGTTTCATGGGTCGCCTATCGTATCCCGTTTAATACTCCGCCCAACTTGTATCGAAACGTGACGGGCAAGGCGTAGTCACTGAGCCACAATCGCCCCTTGTTTCCATTCTCTGGTATTCAAAGGATTATGCGCATGAACTGTCTGTGATCTGCTATTTTTCGTCCCAACCATAGTTGATTACACCTCTGCTGTTGGTTTCTTTGCGTGGTGAATGGTCAACCAGACTATATACAGAAATACGCCTCACATTCGCGCTCGTGGTGTTGAGGTTCAGAGTTACCATGCCTGCCCAATCATGACCACAGATAGCCGCTGATGGAACGACTGGTTGCCTGCGTGGAATTTCTACTGTCGTGTCACCCTATTGCATGTATTCCATGCCAAATATACCATCTGTCTCATACATCCGGTTCCGCTGATGATCTTTTTCGCTTCCTTCTACCTGGTCGAAGACGTCTGCACCTTGAGCCTCCTTAGCCCAGATAGCCGCTCCATTCTTCTTGCTACCCGTCACATGCCACTGATCTCCACCCTCCACAGCCTTATCGTGTGACCTCTAAATATTCACTAAGCCCAACCTTCATCCTACGCCCCCGGCGAAACATTCAGTTCCCTCGGCCCCTTTCCTGCTCCTTGCGCCCCCGCTCTTCCACCATCTAAGAAAACGGCCTGAGCCATGGGGTGAACACCCAGTCCCCGGACGCAAGAACCCGGGCTCCCATCACGTTCTCACCTGGGCACCCTCGTGCATAACTGCGGCCCTAACGCCCCAACAGTCCAGCGCCCCGTCCACCGACAGCACCGCCGCTCGCCAGCAGCGGGATGTATCCGTGCCGTGTCGTTCACGGCGCAGTGCGTCGGCGACCTTGGGGGAAAGGGAGAAGTACCGTGCTGTTCACTGTGTCCTCGTTTTGGAAATACATAGCGAATCGCAAGACGTAGTCCTCGTGATGATGAAACCGTCTTTATTTCTACTGCTAACTTGGATCCGATGTCTATCTAGCGACCTCGGGTCGTTCACCGCGCCGACCCGCTGCTAGTTCTACCACGGTAGGGAGCCACACTATTGCTGCCTTAGAATCCGTCTTCGCTTGCAGATGAGGCCGAGGCCGAGAGGTTACCTTGGGAAAGATCTGAAGACGGTATTGGCTCCGGTATTGAAATGTGTCAGTGGGTTGTGGGAGTTCCTCGGTTGAGTTGAGTTGGGTTTGGGTTCGGACCGATGACCCAGCGGGCCGGTGAGAGACACGGCAAGCGCGGGGAGAGACTCTGCGAAACTGGTCGCGGGCGAGGTGGCTGGAAGAGCTTGAGGTGTGTCTGTAGAGTGCTGGACGCCGTGTTGCTTCGCCTACTTGCGCCCGTCAATATAGCTTCCACCTCGACCAGAGACAAGGTAGTTGCCTACGAGCGCGATTTAGAGCTAGAACTTGGGTACTGCGCTCCGCAACACGACTACACCCTGAACCTGACACGCAATCCCTCGCTCGATCTCTGGGCGGGCTGGTGATTCTTGGATGCGGAGGTGGACACCTCTGCCTTTGGTTTACGGGATGGGACTGAATGCGCTTTTTGGAACGATAACCAGTACAGACTGGGGTCTAAAGACTCAAAGACGAGATGGATCTTAGGAATGAAGGTCAACGACATAAGAGACAATATCGATAGCGCAGACTATGCTGTGGGTATAAAGCTGTGCTAACCCCAAACCGACAACCGTACATAGATACAGTAAAGTTGGAAATCGCAAAACGAGAAAAGCACCGCCCCGAATACCCGACCAAGCCTCCCATATGAACAGTTCT
Source organism: Bimuria novae-zelandiae CBS 107.79 (assembly GCA_010015655.1). Classification (NCBI taxonomy): domain Eukaryota; kingdom Fungi; phylum Ascomycota; class Dothideomycetes; order Pleosporales; family Didymosphaeriaceae; genus Bimuria; species Bimuria novae-zelandiae. The sequence goes on from ML976659.1 coordinate 228,563, forward strand.
TTCTCCCAGAGTGACAAATCCTTGGAGGGCGCGTCATGAAGGTAGTATAAAGTCTACTTGGGTGTCGGTTTCTTGATGAGACCTGAGAAGAAGGACATGAGCTTGTCGTTGTCCATGTTGCCGGCTTCAGCACCGTTTACGGGTGGTGTGGTGACCGCTTCGGTATCGTTGACTCTGCTGGTCTCGCGTTCCTGCGCAAAGTGTTAGCCCATGTATTCTTGTGAGTGAACGAGTACGCATACCTGTAATCGTTTGACCATCTCGTCAGCGTTGACCTGGATACCGCCCATGTTGAACTGCACAGGACCGATGTGCTCTTCGACCACACCCGACGACTCGTCTGCATACGACCGGTAGTTGGAACCGTCATCCTTCTTCGCTGCCTTTACCTTGGCCTCGTTCTCATCTTCGAGGCGCAGTTGGTCCATGATCTTGACTTGGTCCTTAAGGAAGTCTTGTGTGTCCTGGCTTGATACCTCAATACCATTCGTCTGTTTAGAGTGAAGAGCGGAGAGCGGAAAGTCGGATTCGGGGTTCTTGACAGTCTCTTCGTAGATTGATGTGGCAGAGGGGCCTTTGTCCTCCTCGTCCTCTGCCACCACTGGAGACATCTCCTCATCATCTGCTGAAGCCTGGCCATTTGCGACAGCTCTCATCTGCCGAGGAATGTGATCTATGTCAACGGACCATTTTTGACTGACTCCTTCCACGTCAAAGCCGTCTCTTAGAATTCGGATCTTAGCCCAGGAGTCCCAGTTCGGCGGCACCAATACGCGGTCGCGGTCCGTCACGTTGTGCTTCAGCTGCTGCTGCTTCAGGAGCGACTTGATGCCGAGCGCAGAGTGAACAAGCGTCTGGAGAGATCCCGGGGCCGATGGCATGGTGTACACCAGACTCGCGCCATGCTTGAGAAGTATGGTTCGCAGATACTGCAGTATGAAGTCGAATTCCTCCTCTTTCCACCCTCGTTCTCGCTCCAGAGACTCAATCTTGTCTGCATTCTGACACACAACACACAACGGTATGCCGAGTGGCTCGTCCCACTCTCCAGGCCCCATTGGCACTTTGACATTGTCCAAGGTACTGTTTGCTTCGGCCCCTCCCACAGTGCGCCCCTTGTCCTGAAGGGTTGTAATGTTCTCTTCGAGCACCTCCTTCGAAGCGTCATCAAGGGATAAAATGAGGGAGCGCAATACGCGGATCCAGTCACGCAACTGCCGTATCCATAGCCACGGATGATTCCAGTCAAGCAATATTACTACTAGCATGTGCGGGAGCGTGCGCGGATTCAGGTAGGGCTTGATAAGCGGCGTAAACGACGGCGACGGGTCTGCGAGGAGGTACATTGATAATCGGGCGAGCGTGTCTGCACAGGTCAGCGCCGTCCAAGTGCAGCATCGATTTAGAGTTTGTACCCTCGTGATCAGTGTCGAGCACATCCTGATACGTGTAGCCGAGCGCGAACTGGTTTGCAATTGGCGGCTTCCGCCCTTTGTCCGGCGGCCGTCGATTGCTTGCAGGATCTGTGGCCACCGCTTCGCGAAACTCCCTCTGTGTTTCCGGGGTACCGCCTGACTGCTTTAGCATGTGCCCCTGTGACGCGACTTCCAAGACGTCCTACCCAATACCAGCACCGTCTTCTCCGGCAGCCGCTTCCCGCTCGAGATGTTGTCTAGCATGGGCTTCCATATCTCTTCCTTCTCCTGGTCTCTGCTGTTCGGCCGCCGCACGGGAAAGTTGGAGGTGCGTCGCGCGCCGCTCGCCATTGCGGAGAAGCTCGGGGGTTCCAGACGGCAGGGAAGAGGTAGTGGCGGGGCGTGTCTAAGAATTCTGCGCCACGCGGAACTGGAATGCTGCGTGCGAGGAGAGCGGGTACATATAGGGAGGGACGCTGCGGGGATGTTGGGGAGGCTTTTGGGACCATTTGTTTGACGGAGCTTTTCGATGCAGGGATGCGCGTTCGCCAAGACAAAATGTCTAGCTTCCGTCACTTTCGTCTCTCTCACGAGCTCACCTACGCGTTTGTGTCAAAACCTCCGTGTTAGTCTCCTGCTGAGACATCTCCCCACATGCTACGACTATTCAGCGCACGTGCTTGACCCCTCTTCCGGTAATCAATCACTAAATCTACTGCTGCACAACTTCTTCATTGTCCGCCATGAACTCCATACGCGCAATCCAGAAGCTCAACAAGCGCGAGCTCGAGGAAGGTGTCAATCCGGAAGGCTCATGGCATACCGACTACCGCGACACGGCCTTCATCTACATCGGCGGCTTACCGTTCGAACTCTCCGAAGGCGATGTCATCACCATATTCTCGCAATTCGGAGAGCCTGTGTGGATACGACTGGCACGAGACAAAGAGACGGGCAAGTCGAAAGGATTCGGATGGCTAAAATATGAGGACCAGAGGAGCTGCGACCTGGCCGTGGACAATCTTGGAGGCGCATCCGTCATGGACAGGGTGCTCAAAGTGGACCACACCAGATACAAGCCAAAGGACGACGAGGATATGCGGGACAACACCATGGGAGAGTTAGACGGCGACGCGGGCAACGTCTCGGATGGGGGACGGCAAAAGAGGCGGCGCACGGAGAGCGAGAGCGATTCGGACGATGACCGCCCGCTGCTGCCAGAGGAACTCGAACTGGCAAAGGCGATACGGAGCCTTGATGAGGAAGACCCGATGAAGGAGTCGCTGATCAAGAGACTGCAGGAGAAGGCTGATCATGCAGTCAAGAAATACAAGAAGAGCAAGCGGAAGGAGAAGGAACGGGAGCGGAAGCATCACAGGCGCCACCGTTCGCCAAAGCGAGATCGGAGTCGCGATCGCGATAGAGAGCGTAGGCGGATCACGCACGAGGATTCGAAAGATGAACAGCGTCATATAGAAAAGGAGCACAGGAGCAGGCGGGACAACTCGGACGATGAGCGAGACCAAAGAAGTACGCGGCGGCGTCGCGATAGCTCGAGTGGCAGGGAGGAGAATCAGGACAAAAGTCGCAGCCGGCGAGATGGTGGACACCGCGACCGTAGTCGCGAGCGACGCCGCTATAGCTCGGACGAAGACAGCAATAGCCGTGCGCGCTTCAAGAGGTCACCGGATTCATAGGACAGCAACATCTGGTATGAGGAAAGAAAACTTTCATGAATCGACGAAAGATTGTCTGCACAATCATATTCCACCGTCTGGTGTCCTCGTGCAGTAAGAGGACAAGACTTCTGAGTACGATGTTACCCTTTGAAGAGGCAACAACACACAAATACCCACATAACGATAAACTACATATTTAGCTTGTATGAAGTCACAGGCGCTTTCAAGATGGACAAGTCTCTAGAACACATACTCGATAGTCAAATAAGAACTCATTATATCTTCCCGAGCTGTTTCCCGCTCACATCCGTTGGGTGGTCGCAGCTACCGTTCAGGTGATGAACAATATACGAGGAAGGTGCGCCCAACTTTCATCATATGCCAATCACTTCTCTTTCTTCTCGTCTTCTCTCCTCGCCTATTTAGTCGCAACGCTCTTCAATTTAAAGCTCACTCGCCCAGCGCGGCTCTCAGACTGTGAGCCTCAAAATCGATCGTCGTGTCCGTACTCTTCAGACAGCTGCTTAAGCGTACTGTATATGCAGGCTCACACCTCCCCAGTTTTTTTGCCCTGGTCTCAACTCCACTCTAGGTGGGGTATCCAGTCTTGCTCGCGCTGTTTGCACTTGGACTGTATGTTTTAGTTAACACTTCGGCATAGGGTGGATTCTCTAGCCCCTGGTCGGTCCGAGACATGCGAATATTGCGTTTCAGTGGATACTACCCACACGATGGGTTTTGCAGACTGCTTGGGTGCAGGCCATGCTCGAATCCACCTAAGGGCGCATGTAAGGCATGCATCGCTGGACGGTGTGCAAGAGACGCCTCGTTTCGCAAAACAATCACTTCTCGAGGTTTACTAAGCTGTAGACTCTCTAGTGCCGCGGAAAGTGAAATCCCGTCTTTTATCTCTTAAGAGGGGTTACTCAATTCGAATAGGTAAATGCACACTTAGCCATGGCAGTCAGCGGAATGAGTTGGTCCTGTGCGTGAACACTTGAACATGTATAAGAGGTCGCAGAAAGTGCTCTGCTTCTTCATGTCGTTGTGCGCAATGCAATACGCAAAATTTTCGTGTCAACATTACGATCTTCACATTGATCGAAAAAGGCCCCAGCCATCCACAAACCCACCGTTTCGATGCATGATGACGCGTCGGGCCTAGTGCTGGCCTGGGCACCGATCAAGCTTCACAACAGCGGACGAGTCCCCACAGTCCGTCATGCTTCACAGAACCTCAGAAAGCTTGGTCATCCAATTTCCTGACTCGGGTCCACCTACGACTCCTCTGGAAAATATTGACACTGCAGAAACACGAGCGGACGGTCCAGTACGATGAACTCAGCCACGCCGAGGAGGCTTGCTCGCTTGCCCGATGCAGGCAAAGCTACTTTACACTTGTGAAATCACGCGCGCCCATGGCGGAAGGCGAAGGCTTGCCCACCCAAAACGGGGTCCCACTCATGACGGTTCACTTGCCGACCGGCGATGGTTCCAAGATCGAGCTATGGGTGACGTGCTAGTACTCATACCGCAGACCTGGGTGTGTGCCGGATCCATCGTTCTGCGCTCGTTCGTTTAGCATTCCTCGATGGCCTAAGCCGGTTCGCACGGAAGGAAGGCTGGCTCTTTCCTCAATCTCACAGCTCCTCCCATGAACCTGTCGCCATAGACTTTAGTCGTGTTGTTCTCCGTCTTAGCCGCTCGCTTTTCCGCCATCCCTCACACATATGTACATGTCGCAATGAGGCTTTTTCGCGCTGCTCAGGCTTGGACTGCCGTGTCACTCTTGGCAGCGAACTTGTGTTCGCTCCCCGCATCAGCTATTGACCTCGACCCGACGAATCCGGATTCCGTCAAGGCCGCAGCAAAAGATGTCGCAAAGGTCTTGTGGTCCATGTATGCGACCGAAGACAACAAGGTCATATCCGGTATAACCGGCCTGTTGACATATCCACCCTACTATTGGTGGCAGGCTGGTGCTATGTTCGGGCAGCTGATTGACTATTGGTACTATACCAATGATTCGACGTACAATGATATGATCCGAGATGGTCTTATACACCAAGCGGGAGAGAACTGGGATTTTGTAAGTCTTGTCTATGCGCAGTCCACTGTCGCGCATTCGAAAACAAATGCGACAATGGTCAAGCACGAAGCGTGGTGGTCCCACAAGAACTAACGCCTTGCAGATGCCCGCAAATCAGTCCAAAGATGAAGGCAACGACGACCAATTGTTCTGGGCCTTCACGCTCATGAGTGCTGCCGAATACAACTTTCCCAACCCACCGGAAGGAACGCCCGGCTGGCTTGCTTTCAGCCAATCCATCTGGAACCAGCTCGCGACTCGATGGGAAGCTGCAACCTGTGGCGGAGGTGTTCGGTGGCAGATATACCAGTGGCTGCCAGGGTGGAACTACAAGAATCTGGCGTCGAATGGAGGGTACTTTCAGCTATCGGCTAGATTGGCGCATTTTACCGGCAACGATACGTATGCTAAAAAGGCAGAAGAGATCTACGACTGGCTTGAAAATTCGAGTCCACTGATCACGGACGACTACGTGGTTTACGATGGTGCAAACACGGACCGGAATTGTAGCGTACCGGATCGGAACCAGTGGACTTACAATTATGGCATCATGCTTGGTGGCGCTGCCTACGTAAGTTCGCATCACATTCTTGAGCATACGATTTCCCACACAGCATGTAATGACGATAGCAGATGTACAACTACACGAATGGAAGCGAACTATGGGCTCAACGCCTCAACGGCTTCATTAACAAGACGGCGATATTCTTCCCCGAGAAAAACCGAGGTATCATGACAGAGCCCTGCGAAGGACCGCAAAATTGTAACGGCGACATGGTCTCCTTCAAAGGATACCTTGCGCGCTGGTTCGCCGTTTCCGCTCAACTCGCGCCCTTCACCGCACCCATGGTCATGCCGCATATTCAGAAATCCGGGATAGCGGCAGCACAATCCTGCGTCGGTCCCGCTACCACATCCTCTTTGTCGTACGAATGCGGTAATCGCTGGTACTGGGATGGCTACGACGGCAAGTCAGGTGTAGGCCAGCAACTGGCTGCGCTCAGTATTATTAGCGCAAACATGGTGCCCTTCTCGAAGGCACCCTTAACATCCAATAGCGGCGGGACGAGCGAAGGGGATCCATCACTCGGCACGGGCGCGAACGAAGGAATGCCGAACTTCGAGGATCACGGTGTTGTCACTGCGGGGGATAAGGCGGGCGCAGCGATTCTTACTATTTTTATGACGGTTGCGACAGTTGGAGGAAGCTACTGGTTAATCAAAGAATAAGGGCAAGACGCGTTTCATCATACATGGCGTATTCGGATTCGGCGTTCAGATGGCACACCTGCCGGGATGGGAAGGTGACGTGGTCGCATGCGCTTTGGCTTGGGCTTTCTGCATTGGGGATCATGTGTTATGAGGGTATATATGGATGGGTGTATATAGGCAGTTTCAAACACAGCTGTTCAGCTATGAACATAAGATCGTCGGTCTCGTACAATCATATTGTTAGCGGACTTAAACTTGCATCTATTGTCTGTGGATATAGTATCTCTAACTACATCGCATAATCTTCCGCACTCAAAGCAGTCTACCCTACACGATGAGGTCCTCTTTTGGTGTTGATGATGATCTACGTTAGGATTTTCACGGCTATCCGGTGAGGTATATTTAGCTTCCGTACCCTTTGTGGGCATGAACACGAAGCCTCCAGCAATGCCGAATTACTTTATCACGATGTGTTCTCCGTGCTACAAAGTGTTGCTATTTCCACGCTCCGGATTCATAAATGATGTCAAGGCAGCCCCCGTAGTTTGCAAATCCCTACTTTGTCCGCTCAGCCGCATACGTCGTGTGCGGCCCCAATCTCGTATTCATATACCCGGTACTCGCCCTCTCGTAAACTTATGTTTCCTCGTCCACCACACTACCACAGCATACTCCATACTCAAGACATAAGCAATGCGGTTGAACCCGCCGATGGCACAAATCTACCACGAACTACATAAATGCTACAATGAACCTCCTACTTTTGGTAAGAAGGCTCGCGTATCGTGAAAACGCACCTTCCGTTCTGAAACACTTCCATGGCGATCGCAGGCTACGGACAAGTCCGGGATACGAAGCGAGGGCACACATGGTAGGGGAAGTGCGCTTCGATTGGGGCGTGTACGACCGGCTGATGGGTGATCGTCACGAGAGTCGCTTAATTGTAGAGGTTTATGATATGGTCCGTGGAAGGGTCGGATACTCAATATAGAAACATGGTGGTATATAAAGATGGTAGAAGGATGCCATACGCATACTGACCAGTTCATCAACACTCTCTGATTCTCATACAACACATACAGATCAAAAGCAATCATGAAGTACACGTTTGGAGCAGCGGCGCTCGCCATGCTCGCAACCACCGCCACAGCAGCCGTCCAAGGCTTCGACATCTCCCACTGGCAGTCCTCCGTCGACTTCGCCGCCGCCTACAACACCGGCGGTCTCCGCTTCGTCTACATCAAAGCCACGGAGAGCACCACCTACCGCGACCCCTCTTTCTCCTCGCACTATTCCGGGGCAACAAACGCAGGCTTCATCCGCGGCGCCTACCACTTCGCACAACCCGGCGACTCCTCGGGCGCCGCACAAGCCGACTACTTCGTCGCCCACGGCGGCGGCTGGTCCGCCGACGGCATCACGCTGCCCGGCATGCTGGACCTCGAAGCCGGGTGCTCCGGGCTCTCTACGACCCAGATGGTCGCGTGGATCAAGAGCTTTTCAGACGAGTATCAGGCGCTTACGGGGCGGTGGCCGGTTATTTACACGAATTTGAGCTGGTGGACCGAGTGTACGGGGAATAGTCAGGCGTTTGCGGAAAATTCGCCGTTGATGCTGGCGAGGTGGGCGAGTGCGCCAGGGACGCTGCCGGGGGGTTGGGGGTATTATACGATTTGGCAGTATAAGGATAGTAATCCGTATGGGGGGGATAGCGATGTGTTTAATGGGGATGAGACGCAGTTGAAGAAGTTGGCGACGGGGTGATGAGGGGTGGGGTCGGTGCTTCCGCTTTTTTTAGGGTTGTCGAATAGATGCTTTGTGTTGTTTGGTAGACGTCGTGTAGGGTTTCTTGAATCAATATTTTGCGGTCCGTCGAGAGTCTGGAAGAGTGTGAGAAGCTAGAGGCTCGTGACCTGTTGTGTTGCCGCCCTCATCGCGCCCCTATCTTGCGTATTGTTCTGGTGCGCCCTTCTGTTGCTGTGATCATCGCGTTTTTCGGTTGCTGTATGTCGCATGATCTATTCAGGTCGTTGAAGACGATAAAAGAAAAGCCAGTCCGCACCTCCTCGTGGACGCAGTCCATCTTCCCTGCTGTGAGCGCGTTCGCTGAGATATTGTGTCATTTTGCCAACATAGTGAGCATCTTCTACGCACTATACCTGAGCGTTGTTGGATGGGAATGGCAAGGTAGAGTAGAAAGGAAGGAATGGGCCATACACATCCGCTAGCATATGACGTCACGTCTGGACCTCAACTCGCGGCTCTGAATCCGAGCATAGCAATACCACCAAGCCGAGAAGTTAGTGAACGGGAGATTCCACAGCCCTTCGTCCTTAAAATTAACACTGTAATCTTCACTTTCACCCAGCCGATCTAGCACCATTCTTCGTCTCGCAAGGCACATTTACACGCGGCCAACGTGGAAGCTCTTATCTTCAGAGAATTACATCACCAGCAATGCGTTGTCAGACGTGCGACAAGAACGAACTTTTAAAAGTCAGATTGCTCTGTTAGGCCTGGATGACCTAGACTCCGTCTGTCAAACAATCATCCTTCCGAGATCCATTTTCCACGTCCATTTTCATCCACCATGCCAAAAGCGCCCGTCCGAAACCCGCTATCATGGGAATAGTCACTCAATTGCGGCACTTGAAGAAGCAGGCCAATTTCACGTCCTATACTCTGTCAGTCTCAACTACGTAGGCGCAATGCGAATCACTTACCCGCTCGTCCGCCGGGCTGCCAACATAGGGACACTTTGTGTTGTTCTTCGACCACGGCTGCTCAACCTTGCACCCGTACTTCGCGCCCTCTTCGGTCTTGGACTCGTCCCAGACAACGATCTCATGGCGATTGGTCTCTGGATTCACCCACTGCCAGCCAAAGAAGACATTCTTAAATGCGGGGATGAGAGGCTCACGCCCATGGTTATCTTCATGGGCGACAGTGAGGTTGCCGCTGATCTTCTCGTTCTTGCTGATGACTTTGATGACCCAGGGGAGTTCGACCTCGCCGGCCGGGACTGGGACGGCGGACATGGAGGGCGTGAGGAGGGAGGTGATGTTAGCGCGCGACACCTTAGTGGGAGTGTGCTTGTCGTTGTCGTAGGTGCAGCGCTCGGTGACGTGCACGGAGAGAGTGCAGGGTCCTGGGTGAGAGGGACTCAGGTTAGCATTGCGAGAGCCGAGCATGATTGGGGCGTGCTGAATGGAGGTGACTTACGAAGGTCTTGCTCGACGAGGGCGCCGGGAGCAGCGAGAGTCGCAATAGCGAACGCCAGGAAGAGGGTAAAGATCTTGAAGAGCATCTTGGACGCGACGAGGAAGTTTTCGTCGTTGACGTCGAGCCTGGGGTCACTGTGCAGGTAGAACGAGCTCGCGGTCGTTCAATAGTCAGGTCGAGTGGCAAGTAAACAAGAGTGAGCGAGAAAGCTCAATTTATAGTGAGAGAAATAAGCACGGGCCTATACCGTAGCCGAGTATCTAAGCAACAGCCTCGAGATTAAAGCTGCCTCGATCAAACGCCTCTAGCAAACCCCCTTTCCGTCATAGTCCCCGGACGCCATCTTGCAACCTTAACGCCCATTGTTGCACTTAAACAGGCAGTTCAAGTACTTCGTCTGCGCACAGTCAGCATTTATTCTAGATCCACAATATTGATCGGTACTTACCCGCTCGTCCCCAGGATTGGCAGCATCACAGTACAGCTCCTCCTTGTCAAACTTCTCCGGGAAGCAAGCATAATCGTCGTCCTTGCCGTTATTGCTCTCAGTCCACTTCTCAGTAATGGGGGTATCATATTTAAGGGCGTACGTCCACTGGAACTGGACGTCGCCGGTGTTGTTCGGGCGCGCAACCTCGAGCTGTCCCGCGATGAGCTCCTCGGGCCGGCTGACGTAGACGATCAGGGGATCCCTGTCGATATTGAGGTCTTCGCTGTACTGCTTGACCTCGACGAGGTTAGGCGAGAGGATGCTAGGGATGCGGGCCTCGGTGTGGATGGTAAGCTTGTTGATGAACTTGTCGTTGTAGCGACAGATCTCTTTGATCTGGGCGGTGAAGAAACAGAGTTCTGGGGCAGAAGTTAGCTACTCTGTGTTGGGAAGGTGAAATGCTGGTTTGCAATGTGCTTGGTAATGTGAAGGTGTGGACGTACGATTAGTGGGAGCGTTCGGGCTAGGTGCCGCGAAGGCTGCCACAGCCGCCATGGAGAGGATAAGAAGTTGGAAGATCATCTTAAACACAGTTATTAGAGTGAATGTGTGTGTTGAGTGAGGTGTTTCCGGCAATTGCTGAGGGGTTGGGAATGGGAAAGGTGGGTGGCCAGGCGGGATTTATATGCACGCCGCAAACACTCTGTTTGAAGGCACCAGCGCTAGCTAAAGCTCGAACCATCGAGGTTAAGCGCGTGCTTTAGGTAAGTGAAGTTAAGAATGCTCGAGCTTTTCAACCGCAGTGTGATTGACTCAAGGCGAACGAAGGGTGCATAAAAAATAGACATAATAGAAGTCTAAGCGCAACTTACATATGCGTATGCTATAGTCTGGTGAACAAAGATAACATGCGGTGTTCATTAGATTATTTGTTAAAATTTCCCTGACAAAGCGCCATAGAGACTCTGCTAGCCCGCCAAGGTAGTCATAGCGAAGAGTGTTAACATATCATAAACGAAATCCTTAGCGTCTATCAAGCAATTTCATAATCGAAGCTCCATGTATCCACTCCCGCCATACCCTCCCAACAGCCCTCAATAACCATTCCCCAAACCACCCCCCCACGCGCCCATTATCAGTCTTCAAATCCCAACACGTCGAATCGTATATCCACCACGCACTTCCCTAACCTTTCAAACATCCTTTCCCACCTTCATATTCTCACACTTGAATTCGTCCTCATTAAGCACACGCTCGCACCAATCATGCAAGAGCGTTATGTTATACTCTCCAAATTCTTCAATCGTATCAATCGCTACTCGAGCGAAGAGGTCAGGATCTGGAAGTGCGCAGTCTTGTTCTTGTGAAATGTGTGTTACTGCACGTTGGCACTGTGCGCGCAGGCGGCATTCCTGCTCTCGATCGCGGCGAAGGTGCGGTTTCAGCGCTTGTTCCGTCTTCAGGCAGATATCGCTCGTGCATGTAGGCATCGGTGCCGTGGAAGTCGATGACACGACGAGATCGAGGCGCTGAGGTGGTAGTTCATGTGGAGGCATGAACGATGGGACGCGGTCGCGGCGAAGACGGTCAAGGAGTGCAGATTCGGCTTCCACCCGGGCTTCGAGCGTGCCTATAGGTATCGCCGCAGTGGACGTTGAAATTTCGACGACTCCGTGTTGAGGCCGTACCCGTGATATACATATAGGTATTTCGACGCCGCGGCGTACTTCATAACAAAGCTGCATCCAACGGTCGAATGTGTCAGGGCAGTCGTGGACACATTCTTGGAGAACGTTCTTGCGCGCGAGGCAGGTGCGAGTGACCGAGGCGGGCTCTGACGTGGCGGTGGTCGTGGCCTTGGGGAAGTTGGAGCGGACGAAAGTAAGGGTGTTGGCGGGTACGGCGTGAAAGAGGCAGGCCCAAAGGAGGGCGATGACGAGATGGATGTGCATGCTAGCTGGGACGGGTTAGCTGTCGTGATTAGAAAATGTTCTGGGGATCTAAAAATTACCTATCAGGCCTGGTAGTACTCATGGGTTCGATTTGTCGTAGGTAAGTCCGCTGGTCTTGAAGAAGAGGCGTTAGGTGTCGTGTATCCGAGAAACACTGTGGTCTAAAGATGGGGTTGAGGGAAGGTATAAGATAGCTTGAAACTTCAGATTGGCGTCCTTTCGAGCTGAGGCCCAGATCCAAATTGTTTAAACATGCCAAGTATTTGAAGTGAAGGTGAATGCACGTGGCCATTGCTCTTGAAATGGGTGCGCCTTTCGCTACTCTGTTGAATCATGTCAGTAAGTACTCTTTCTCAACCGGCCACTATCAATTGAAGATAATGCTAAGATAGCCCGCAGGTCAGTTCTACAGGATGTAACACGAATTTCCAGCTGCAGGGCTGGTAAATTTGATGCAAATCTGCCTGTTGGATATTCTTACATCTCAACCTATACGTTTTCTTGGGGTTAGGTAGCCGGGTTCTGCGTAGCTCTCCTGCAGAGCACCGATATTCATATGGATGTCTCGGGGTTTGCGCGAGGACATGTGAAGTCAACATTAGTCCAGTTCTTTGCTAACATGACCTTCAAGTACGTCCAAATCGCCAAGATGGTGAAATTGCATGGCTCAAAGCGGGTTTGTATATACAACGTCGGTCACATGTGTAGCGTCTAGCCTCTTGTTGGGCCTTACGGCATTGCCAACGCGGATACGGAATTTACGATCCTTCTCGGGCGATGGCCTGATCCATCCAAGAACACTAGCGCGCCCATAGGAGAGCAAGTGCGATTGCGGAAATTGAAAGCGCAGCTGGTAGAATTGCCGTACGCAGCGCAAGCCGCAATGCACGGCATACGGCACTTCAACGGATATCCCGAAGCTGACTAGAAGCGCCCTGCATGATTCTGGGTCGCATCCGAACACAGACACTATTTGCGAGCTAGGAATAGAAGGTAGGTCGACAGCGAACCAAGCTGCGGAATATGGAATCGAGCAAGAAAGTCCCCTCTCATGAAGCCTTGGTGTTTCTTGTCGCGAACAATTGCGGTGCGGGTTCAAGAACGACCACCACGGAAAGTCACCGGCATACCGCGGCGAGGCGATTCTCATAGGGCTGAACGGCGCTCAACTCCGTCATCACAAGCTGCGTGACCAGCAGAGAAAGCGATGCCGGTAGTGCAGCGTAGTCGACCACACTTCGTCGAGACCGGTGTGCTGCACATCAAAGAGAAGTCACGGCTGTTCAGCGGTGAGCATCGTGATGTGTCCATGCCATGAAGCAGAAGGATGGCGCAAGCTTTTGTTGACATGATGGTGCAGGGCCAGACCGTCACTCCGGTGGAGCATTACTCAGAGAATTCTAGCACGTGCGCGCGCGAAGGAGTACCATGCTGGACAAGCGTCAACAATTTGCAAAGAACTTACTCGAAGCTCCACCGCGAAACGATTTTGGTGGGTCTTCTGTAAAGAATTGCGAGGTTGATGCAGAGACTGCAGATTTACGCCCGAGGGCGGTCCGGTGGAAGGTGCTTAGGAATGGTGGTGGGCGATCGGAACTAGCTTAGCGTTGCCGTTCACCAAAAATAAGCGAGGTACCGTGGGTTGCGCTGACAATGGCGCCATGGTGCTCACGCTGGATCAGCGATGGGCGTCTTTTCATGCGGGTACTGCCAACGTAGCGTGCCAGACAACCAAGAGCTCAGCAGATGTCGTTGCAGCTGGCGTTGCTCAATCAGGAAATGGTCTTTCGTTGCTGAAGATTCAGTCGCGTCTTGGACAGCAGCACTCGCAACGTGCTCCAACGCGGCGTTGCCAGCAACCGTTCCTTGAGGTGAGTCAAACGAGGCTAACCACGGGTACCAGGCCGCTGCTCCGCTTGGTTGACGGGTCCCTCGCAGAGTTTTCGACATTACCTAACGTTGGCCGGCTTGGCATGGAATCGGCATGCCGCGACAGCATCACGGAATGGGGTGTAATTCGTGAGTTGCACAATTAGCAAACAGCGACAGGGGAGTCAAATGAGGACCGTTGGAGAGTGGTCAGACGGACACGAGAAGCGCGCCCTGAAGTAAAAAGGCAAACCGTAAATCTGGGGAAGCTCCGTGGAGATGCGCGACTTGAGGCGTCTGTGCCGCATTGAGCGTGCGAAGACGCCATGCTGTGTCCAATTGCGGGGAGAGGAGGTCTCGCGTCCTCGTGCCATGTATGACGGCCAATCGACGGGGCCAGGCCGCGGGTACCTCGCGGAAATCCCCAGATCCGCATAGCGCAGAGGAATTGCAATGTCTAGAGGATTTGGCCGTCGGCGAGCGAGTGCTCACCCCGAGCGGCTGCTGTACGCCGCGAAGGTGCTGAGACAAGGAATGAGACAATGAAAGAAGGGAGGTATGTCACATTCCACACAGTCATGCTCAATTAAAGTGATGCCGTCGGTCGGTCAGCTTTGCTTCGGGGTGTGGTCAAAGAAACGCACACGTTGACGTGGTGAGCTGAGGTGATGAAAGAGCGTCGTCAGTGTGCAGGGCGATCACCGACAGCGGCAGCCCGTGCACCTGCCTCCTGACCCAAAAATGAGCGCTGCGGCGCAGGGGTAACGCTGCTAAAATGAGGCTAGCGCATCGAGCTCATCGTGCAAAAAGCTTGGATGGCATCAGGCTCAGTACACCCAGTCATGAATTTTCATCATGTAAAAAACCCGAGTGACACTGCAAACGCTGGTTTAAAAGCCTGCGACCCCCCGAACCCGTGGTGCCTGACTTCATCGCAATGTTCTGTCCGCTTGCCCAGCTTCATCAATTGAACGCCCACAAGATCAATTCATAGCGATCTCGCATTGACTCAGGGTAACCCACATATACGCGCACCTCCTCGGAGATACTCGATACAGCTGTCCTGCGTCTGCTCCAGCCCATCTCAAGCACCCCAGATTATCTCGCAGCCGCCTCTAGCTATGCCGGGCCGCCTTCTCTCCCTTGTCCGCGCCGCGCCTGCGTCATCGCCGCCCCACGACCAGTTAAAGGCACAGAATAAGCAAACCGACACCGCGCCCCTCTTTCCCCCTGTCTACTCGGTCGAGCGCCCCTCCCACCCCAAGAACAAATCGCAAGAGTCGCTGGTCATGGAAGCTTTCAAACGCCACAGTCTGGGCTCGCGCCAGACCTCGAACAAGAAGAGCCCAAAGGCAAGCCCCAAGGTGGAGCCTCAGCCTGCAGCCGTGCTGAATATGGTGGTTGAGTCCCCGCCACTTGTCTTCTACAATTCCCCGCAAAATTCCACTGGCGCTATTATTTCCGGTCTTCTTAAGGTCGACGTGCATGAGCCGCACGTGACGGTCGACAAGATGCGTATGCGTCTGCTCGCTATTGTTACCACAAAGAAGCCTGTGCATCAGCATTGTCCTGATTGCACCACCCAGACTACCGAGATTCATACCTGGGATTTCCTACAGGAACCCGTCAAGATGGTCCACGGTAGCCATTCCTTCCCATTTAGCCATCTTATGCCCGGGCACCTACCTGCGACCACGCACGGCCAGATCACCACTCTGGATTACTATCTCGATGCAGTTGCCACTTTATCGAACGGCAAGACCCTGGAGTACAAGCGCGCTCTTGACGTCAAGCGCTCAATCTTGCCCGGACCGGAGAAGCATTCGATTCGCATTTTCCCGCCCACCAACCTTACAACCTCGGTCAGACTACCTCCGGTTGTCCATCCGATTGGCGAATTTGGCGTTGAGATGCGCCTCTCTGGCGTTACTCAAACCAAGAATGACTCGCAGTCGCGCTGGCGCCTCCGCAAACTCAACTGGCGCATTGAAGAGACCCAGAAGTCCATCTCGCCTGCTTGCCCTAAGCATGCCAACAAGGTTGGCGGAGAAGGCAAAGGTGTACTCCACGACGACACTCGAACCATTGCGAGCGAGGAGGTCAAGACTGGCTGGAAGTCAGACTTCACCGAGGGAAACATCGACTGCGAATTCCGTGCCCGATGCAACATTGCCCATAACCCTCTGTGCGATATGGAGAGCCCAAGCGGAATGAGCGTCAAGCACAACCTCGTCATCGAAATGGTCGTCGCCGAAGAGTGGGCTCCTCTCAAGAAGCTGAGCCAAGCTACTCCCACTGGCGCTGCCCGCGTCCTGAGGACGCAGTTCCACCTTGTCCTCACCGAGCGATCAGGCATGGGCATCTCTTGGGACGAGGAACAGCCACCGCTGTACGAGGACGTCCCAGCCAGCCCGCCCACGTACATTGGCGATTACGACGGCCCGCCTCTACACGATCACGAAGATCTCCACCTCGGGTCATGATCTGTTTCATACTTGGTCGCGATATGATCGACTGAGCATTACGAATCTCCTTTGCCGTCTCAAAAGTCTTTTCATTTTGGATAAACCTTTGCTCTACAAAGGTTGGATTTCAGAAGGATATACCCCATCGATGTATACTGGAATTTGAAATTCTCGCTAGAAGCCTCTTCGCTCTCACGATACCACTGCATTTATTTTCCTTTGGGTTTTGTACACTAGTGCGGCGTTTGGATTTGGCTGAACCCCTTGAGCCTGGCCTGGTGTTTTTCATCGTAAATACTGAGCGAATCTGAGCGAGGTATTATCAATAACAACCATCTGAGCGGTCCCAAAAGTTCTCCTATAATGTCGACACAATATTTGTGTACTGCAATGATTCGTAGAGAACAAGAATCCATCTTCTGGACCTTGGCAGCGATCGCCGATCCCCAACTCCTCACGCTATTCTTGTTGAACGCGCTCTCAGGTGACCAACGGTTCGCCCTGTCACCGCCATGCACACTCTGTCGTCGAAATGCCTATTCCGTACTAGCGCATCACACCCCCACGATTACATGCCAGCCTTAGGGTCTGTTCGGTGCGCAGCGTCTGAAAAGTCGTTTTTTCTGATTTGTGGCGTACAGGGGGGCATTGTAAGGTTTGTGCTAGGTAAAATTACCGCCTGTTTAGAATCTAACGGTCCTGTTTGGTACACGTAAATTATTAGTCGTCAGATATCCGTGCGGCTATTTGTCAGACCTTGTACGTACCCCGCATGACCATGCTGTTGCCATCACTATCATTAACATGTCAGAGCCAGCGCCCTCGCCAGTATCGCCGCCGTCGCTAATATCGTCTACGCCTACTACTCTGACTATTACTCCTTATAGGCGTGTTGCGGAGCTCGCCGGCGAGGTCAAAACGAGTACGCTATCGCTATCTCGCTCACTATTACCAGCTATTCGTACAAGCCTGCGGGCCTTATAGTCTCCTATAATACTTTAAGCTCTGCTAAGCACGCTCGTTGCCAAAGCGATTAACGAGGGCATGTAAGCTAATAGTAGATACAAACCGCAGGTGTAGGTCGCTATTATAGAGGCTGTTAACTAAGCTGCTAGGGTTAAGGGACTAATAGATAAGAAAAAGTGTGTAAACAAGCACGACGCCTATAAGGAGGACTAAAAATAGTAAATAGCACTTACCTTATTGTCGGGCTTTGCTTAGGACAGTAATGGTTATGTTGTCGCCAATAGCTAGGCTATCTAGGACTACGTAGTAGCTTACCTAAGGGCCGCGAAGTTTCTAAAGAGACCTATATAGTTTCTAGAACTCTATTAATAGCTATTTACAGGTGTATTGGCGACAGGCAAATTAGTAATAACTATTAAGTTATTACTAATTAATAATGCTAGAGCGCTGGCAAGGTTAATTAAAAGGGATTCTATAGCTATGTCTTAGTCGCCAACGCCCTCGCCGTGGCAGTTAGTAGCACCGTTAGAGAGCAACGATTCTTCTGGTGTGTCGCGTCGCAAGCGATCGGGCACCTCGTCGTCGCTCCCTCGCCATACAGAGAAGCGTGGCAAAAAGGGTACCAGTATGGATCGATTCGGGCAGCACATGGCCAGGATCGCCGACGAGCTCCATGGGCTCGTAGAATCACTAAACAAGAAGAATCAGAAAGATGCTATTGCTGAGTTTATAAGCACTTACTAGGTTCTTAATATCGCTATGTAGCTTGCTATTGTTAATATTCTTAGTAATAAGGCTACCGCTATAACCTTCCTAGCTCTCCGCTTACGACCTCTTTAAAAGAGGTAGGTTTTTATGCAACTATGTACACTATTAGCGACTAAAAAACTAGAGTATTAGGACTTCTTGCACCTCTGCGATATAGTAGACTAGGAGGGTAATAGCGAGTTGGCGTTAAAAAATAGTGTATGAGTATATAGGTGGACTATTTGCTAGTAATCTCAGTGTATTGAGGCGCAACACCATGCCAAGGATCGCGATATTGTGAGCGC
>ML976659.1:248693-403381 GCA_010015655.1 Bimuria novae-zelandiae CBS 107.79
CCGAACACGACCCTCAATTTCTGAAAATTTTGGCTTACTTAGCGTCTTTTCAGACGTTTTGGCTGAAAAGTTGGGCGCACCGAACAGACCCTTACACCAAAGCCTTTATTCCGACGGAAAACCGCGCGCAGCTCCGAAACGCCCCCAATACTGATCCCTCCAACGCCGATTCGGAGTAATCTTATCAGATCTTTTTTCTTCTGGCAGACTTTCCCCCTTCGGGAGCCTTCGGCACCGCGTAACAGCGCCCACAAGTTCCGCGTCGCTTTTGCGCCAGCGCTTCATCGCACTTTTTCTCACGCTGCAGGCAATGCCTTCACCACATGCAGGAAAAGACATAGAAGCTGTAGTTTATAGATCGGGGGCTCGGGGTTATTATCGGACGTCCCCGACACCCTCTGCTGTCAGGAGTGAAAGCAAAGGGTGTTGGGCGTGTCGAGGGAAGAGCCTCGATACGCCATGACACATGGTTTCCACACTCATCCTTGGCTTGATTGAATGTACCTGTTTGGACCTGCGTTGAGCAAGGCGAGGGACCCGGTTGTGCGGCGATGCGCGCAGGGGTGACGTGCTGGCGTGAGAACGGTGCGGGTATGTATGGATTTGCAGCTTTACTTCGAAGAGGGTGGGGGTCGTCGGCGGTACTCCCGTAGGGTGGGCCACCCATCCACAACGTGCGTTGCAGGTTGATGCATGATTAGGTGGCGGTTGGTGATGGTGAGGTTCTAGAAGCAGGTGTACGTGTAGATGTGGGGAGGGGCCGTGTAGGATGGGTGGGTCTGGCGTGAGGTGTGTGTGATGTTTGCATTTCACAAGGGGGTACTGTGTTGAGTTGAATTTACCCTTTTTGATTTTTTTTTTTTTTGGTTATTACGTGACTAGGGCGGCCTTAATTTGGACTTCTGTATGTACTTGTGAACCCGCTTTGCATAAAAATCCTCAAAATACTCATAAACATTTTTCAATGTGCTCTACAGTGGTCTCTTCAGCGGATGAAGAAATGCTAATCGATGATGGCTTCAATATTTGTGGGTGAGAGTGTACTACATGTTAGGTGGGCACTGACTCGATGTCACGAGGTGTGTGAAAAATATCGGGCGGCTAGGTAGTCGTAGGGGTGTCTTTTTATCGTGGTTATCGACCTGAACAGATCATGCGACACACAGCAAATGGAAAACGCGATGAATACAGTAGGTGGTCATATCGTGGGTATGTCGTTGACATTACTGTTTATATTGAAGCTACCCGTGGACACTTGTACATGTTGAGCTAGTATATTCGAGAATCTATGTAGAAGGTACGGCCTCACATGAAGATCTATATGCGCTATCTAAACCTCCAGCAAAAGCTATATCGAACAGTGGGAATAGATTATAAAAGTTCTAGGTACGAGACCGAACCGTATCCCGTCCAAGTCCGAAACAGCCCCCATGACTCCAGGACGTCCGTCCACAAACAAAAAGAAACATTTTCCCAGTTCCTCAGACCTTCTGTCCTGCATCTCCCCATCGCTACAAAATGCCCACTACACCTCCTGCAGCCTTACCATCCCCGTCTCCACACTCGACACCTTCTCATAGCACCTCCCACAAAGCACCTCTCCCTTCCCCTTCCACAAGCACGCCTCATTCTCTCGACACATCTCCCTCGGCAACATCATCTGCCCTTCTAACCACCTCGCCAACTCGGCATCTACATCCCCGCCCACCCTCGCAAACTGCACGCCTCGCACCCCGGTAAACAGCTTCAGGACTGCGAAATCGCACGCGTCGAACTGCGCCTGCGACACTCTGATCTCGACATACTCAGCGCCGGAGAAGGCAGCCACGGCCTGTGCGGCGGTGAAACGCGGATCCGTGTCCAGACGAAGACAGATCTGCCAGCGGGAGATGAGGGAGATCACACTGGGGTAGAGAACCGGTTTCGCAGAGGACGTGAGGTGAGGCAGGGCGGTGAGTAGCGCGGGATGCGCGTAGAAGGTGTGCGGTGCATAGAGGAGGCTCGTTGCTTCGTCGTGGATGCGGCGGCACGTGGAGAGAATAGCCGGGTGGAGCGACGTCGAGGTCGACGTCTGGTTGTAGTGCCGCACGCTGAGGTCGTTCGCCTTCTCCGTCAGACTCTTGAAGTTACCGGCGTCCGGGCAGAGGAGCGCGGTGTAGATTTCGTTTCTGAGTTCCGCCGGCAGTCTGAAGAAGAGAGAGTCTTCTTGGGAGGACGTCGTGCTGGGTGGGAGCTTCAGGCTCGCGGATAGGGGCTTGCGTTGGCCAGAAGACAGAGTGCTCCCGGGGGCTTTGCCTTGCCTTGCTTTTGGTGGTGCGCCTGGTTCTGAGGCGTGTAGTTGGAGTGTGGGATGCGAAGGCGCAGTGGTTGGATATGTGCTCGCTCGGTTGTGTACCAGGGCGGTAGTTGAATGGTAGTAGAGGGCGTCTGTTGCCATTGTTGTTCTTGTCTCCTCAGTCGATTGGTCTTCGACTTGGGTAGAGAATTGTCTTGAGGATATGAGTTGGCCCGAAAGTACGTAGGCGGTGGTCCTGGGCGTCGGGGAGCAACGATGACTCCGAAAGGTGATTGAGACGGTGAGGTTGCTGGTGTGGAGGAATTCGAGCTGCTTGGTGTTGAAGTTTGTGAGATTTGCGGATACGCTGGTCGTAATATGACTGGCGATGTCGATGTTATGGTCATTGGAGAGCTAGTCTCCTATCAGCCGTGAGTGTTGGATCCGGAATGTTTTCCGATGGTAGGAATCCGAACTAGCCGTTGTGCAAGTAACTATGGCGGATGTTTGTAATTGATGATCGTAGGAAATGGAAGACCAGCCGTTTATAAAGGGGACATAGGAAATTTTTGCGATGCCTCACCGTCCAGATCACGTTGTTTGAACAGCGAACACTCGGGCTCCGACCGGAAGGGGATCCGTGCAGTAGCGATAATGACGCGGTGTGAGATGTCGCGCCACCAGGTCACTCCACTGTCTGCGGCCACCTCACCACCTGCGTGTCATCGCCAGCTAAATGGGCAGCTGTCCCACAATAAATACTTGTTGAGGTTGTGAAAAGGCCCTGAGGTGATAACAACTCAATGAATATCCCAGCCTGTCTTGTTCGGCCAAACCTAGGTACTCGTCGGGTAACTGCGCTTGCTTGAGTAAACGCAAGGTGCGCACAGCGACGACCATCGTATCGGCCTCTCCAGCGAATCAACACAGCTTCTGCAGCACCTTTAGACACTGCCTTCTATCGGGAACACCGGGGAAAGTTCTTGGGTTTGGTCGGTTGTTTCCGCACGTCGACATTCCGCATATCCCCGGTTGCGAGTGTCGCCCCAGCACGCTTGCTATTACGGCAATACAGCTCCATATCGAAATCTGAGAAGAACGTTATGACCTGCATCACCCAAGAGTACCTTGACACACGATGTATCAATCCTTCTAAATAAACGCATTCTTCTGTAGGAGCGAGATAGAAAGAGCTAAGCATGCATGTTGTATGCGGAGTACGGTGTCAGAAAACACTACGATTATTATCGCACTTGCACACGAACAGGCAATGTTTAGCTACGCTAGGATCCTGTCCTGCCTCCGGTTGTCTCCGAAACTCCATCTCTCAGCACATCATGTGGTTCCGCCTTCAGCTTTCCGTTCTTGCTACTAAGCTACCAACACTGCAAAACTTACCCTCCTTCCCAGCTCAGATACTCCAACGCGTTCGATACAGCAGCTAAGATCTCCAGCGCCCCCGCATTTGGGAGGGGCAGCTCGCGGACGTTCCTTTCTCTAGAAGGCATATGCAGGAAAAGTGCGCTCCGGGGATGACAAGGCCATTGGCTGTCCGAGACTCGACCGTAATGATTCAAGAATATCAATCTAGCTTTATATCCAACGCGGCGATTCTGAAGACTTGGAAACATGGGAAGGGCTTCCAAAGCTTTTGCTCTGTCAAGTAACTTCCCTGCGTCCTCTCGTTTTTTTTCTCTCGGGTCTTGATACCAGCCTCGCGCGTCGGCGATGAAGCAACATAATGGAACCGAACGCAGATTATAGCACTGCCAGGCATATTGCGATCACCCTACGGTGAGGGTAGAATGTGATACCTGCCGCTTTTTGTTGCGATGGTTTCCTTCATAGTCACAAAAAAGCATGATACACCCCGAGTCGCGTCATTGTCGTGCGCGCTTTCAGCGAACAGACTCCTCACATGTGTACATGCCAGCAAAAGTACGTGCATTTTTTGTTTATTGAACAGTCAACCCAAGTAGTAATTCACAACACTATGGCATGCGAATCATGAAAATCCTCGTACAATGCCATGGATAAAATTGAGACCACAAGTGAAAGCCTTCGGGCCTCGTAACGCCTAACGCCCACCCATATTTTTACTGAACGGCCCTGCGGAAAAACCGTCGACCGCCACTTATTTCCGCACTGTCTTGCTTGCCTTGATGACAATGTCCCTCAGCGTGCCGTATGCCTCATCCCATTCAGCCTTGTCCTCATCTTTGAGATCCTTCTTCTTGCTCACCCTGTCCTTGCCGACGAGCACGACACTCGTAGGCCTCTTCGTCGCGCTGGCTTCGCCGAGCTCTGCACGGCTCTTGACGAACATGTACGGCACGTTGTGGTCCTCACAGAGGACAGGAATATGGGAAATGACGTCCATGGGCGAGATGTCGGCGGCGATGACGACGATGGCGGAGGGGTTGGTGATGTCGGACGAAGGCGGCGCATTCGAGGACGACTTGCGGAGGTATTTGACGACTTCCTTGACGCCACGGCGAAGCGTCTTGGTCTTAGCCGCTGATATATTTGTCAATATGCGGCTCACCAGCCAGGTAAGCTTCTATGGTACTCACACTTCTTGACCGTCTTGAGCACCTTCTTCACCTCCTTCGCGTCTGTGCACAGCGGCTCTGCAATGGGCACCAGTGCGCTCGCTGGGATGTCTCTGGGCGCAACGTCACCGTCCTCGTCCACAACCCTCACCATGCTCTCCTCGGGCTCCTTCTCCAGCTCTTTCTCCAGCGCGTCTGCGACATCGCCGTTGAGCTTGAGCTTTTTCTCCTTCTTCGACTTCTTCACACCGTCCACCTCGGAGCGCTTTTCCTTTTTCTCCTTCTTCTCCTTCTTGTCCTTTACCCTCTTCTCATCTTTATCCTTGCCCATGGTGAATGTGTGCCGAGTCGCTTCTTTGCAATCCAGGGCTGAAGAGGCGCCGAGAGCGTGGAAATTGGGATGCAATTAGAACTTAGAGCACTGTCTTTGCGGGAATGCGACGGTGAGTGAGAGTCGCGAGGGAAGCCTTTCCTGGGTGTTGGCTGGCGATGGAGCGTTGTGCGCGGAGCTTTTTTTTCGAAATTTCGGAGCTTGGGCTAGGTCTAGCGCCTTGGCATTTTCGACATAGGGCAGGCACCGAACTTTCCCAACTCGAATTACAAGAGACGGGTATTAGCAGGTCACGGTGATGGAAAACTAGGGAGGAACGTTCACTAAAATGCATCGTATTATACATAGCTGTTTAGCAACCTGCAACCCACAGCACGCCCAAATTCGCTCCCACCACCCATTGACCCGCCTTCCTCTCTCCGCCGCGCGAAGACCAACGGAACAAGCACTAGTGGTATATGCGATAAGAAGAAAGACACCAAGGAGATGGGAATAAATGACCAAGGAAAAAGTGAAAAACAGATATTAACGGGAGCGCAGCAGCACAGCCGTGTCGAACAAGAAGCGCAGCATGGGGCCAGCCACCAAAGTCAACTTCCAAAACAACGAGAGGGTATGTAGAAGACTAGGAAAGGTATTAGCAGTATGACCCCATGGCCAAACAGAGCAGAGCCCAAGCCCAGCTGCGTCTACAAACGGACCGAGACCGCCCCATGCGCCAGTTTGACCCCGTTCTTAGAACGAAACAAGAGATCAGTAGAAATGGACGGAAGATCATCGCACCAACATGAAACGCAAATGGGAACAGCAGACCGAACTCCTAACCTTTGAGATGATGGAAGGCGGAGATGTGCAAACAGTCTAACAAAGTGGAGACAAGAATGGGACGTCGTAAAGTCGTGAAGGAGCAGCACTCCGTGCTAGTAGGCCATTTGCATCTCAAGAACCTGGACGCCTCCGGCAGCAATCGAAGGGCTGGCGGAACCGGAGCGTTCTGACATGGCATCTTCGTAGCCCACGAGAGCCTGGGAGTGTAGCTTGAAGGCTTCACCCATGAGTTTGGTGATACTGTGAACAATTAGCATCAATACCGTAAGACCACGGAACAGCACTTACCCCCAAACAACTACTTCGTCAATCATACTGCCCCAAAGACGGGCCACCGTGGAGCTAAGCTTTGCTCCATATACGTCCACAGAGTCGTCATCAAATAGATTGCGGAGCTTGTTGTACATTGCCAGCTCTTCTTCGGTAGCGGGTTCTTCGTCGTGCTCAAGACGGTATAGCCAAAGCGTGAGAATGACCATGAGATCCATACCGGTGAGAGGGTGTTCAATGCTCCAGTTGGTGGCCGAGGTTCGCGCAACCCAGCGGATGCCTTGCACAGCGGCAACTTCGATACAGTCAAAGCATTCTTGGATGACTTTGATCATTTCCTCCGATCGCTGGACCTTGTCTCGAGCGTTCGTCATGGCTGCAGCAACCTCATACGAGTCGTGGTAGCGAAGAGCTTCCTGTACCGACTTCAGGTCTACGACAAGCCTGGTCCGGGTGTTCCTGTACATGGCCATGGCGTTGAAAATGAGCGGGTGACCTTTGTGTGGCGCACTCAGTTGAACAACCACCGTTTCGGGTTCGCAGAGTTCAAGCGATTTCTCCCAAGTTTCCAGTGCAAGCCTCAGCTTGTATTCAGTGACAACATCTTGCAATGCCTCAGGGCTGCGTTTGTGATACCATACTTCCAGGAAGAGGGCGTTGATCATGACGCGAGTCGCAAAAGCGCTGTACCGAGCTGGATCGCCTTGGAAAAGGTTGTCGTGAGCTTGACGGAACGTGATGATGCTGGACGCTAAAACGCTCTCGCGCCACGATTCCTCGTCAGATACCTCCATAGTCCAGAGAGTTTCGGAAGATGGAAGCTCCAGTGTGTCGAACTCATTGAAGCCCATAGCAGGTGTGTGATTGTAGGTCAGGGTCATAAGGCCAAAGAAGATGTAGACGGCGTAGTACGTTCGCCGGCATTGTTCATCAACAATCCATTCCTCATGGCTGGGCTGAGCGTTCTCGCGCGCTTCTGAGCGGAGTTTCAGCTCGTAACGGTTTCCAGCAACCATGTTCGCCAGAAGACTCTTAATAGAACAGGCCCATTCAAGACCCTTTGGATCGCCGCTCCAACTCGCGAAGACCATGTTTAGCAAAGTGCTCTGCATTGTCCACAACGGGCATTTACGAGAGCTGAAGTTCTCTTTGTTCTGCAGGAACTGGTTGACGAGAACTTTAGAACCGATGTGGAGCATGTATGCTTGGTCTTGGTCGAAGATGTATAGCGCACCAATGGAGAGCACAGCAAGAAGCAGCGGGGCTGCTACTTCAGTCGGTCGGAACGTTGCAGGGTGCAGAAACGGTTGATGGTGATGGAACAAGTCGAAATACGTCTTGAGCAATCTGTTCAGCGTGTTCAGGCTCGGTAGGTGGAATGTCTCGCGCAAGGCGTTTTCGCTGTCGTACTGCCTGATGTTCTCGAGAATCTTTGCACACTGTTCATCTGATTCAACCTGAGGTGCACGAGCCACCATCAATGCCTGGCTCGGGCCTGGAGACCTGCGGTAGTCGACAGGCGACACTGGGCCGAGCATGCCAGGGTATGGCGACAGAGCGCCTGGCGTTCCCAGACCGGCGGCGGCGGCAGAGCTGCTCATCGGCTGGAAGGTGGGCGGAAGACTAGAGTTCGACATCTGGCGTTCCATCAACGGCGGGAGCTGGTGAGGATGTGAGCTCAGGGCACTGGCGCTGTTGAAGGCGGGGTGTGTGTCCTGGGAGCCATGGGTTCGAGAGTCGGGCACCATCGAGTCACCCCAGGGCATCTGCGGCAGCGACATGGAGCCAGGCGCGGGGTAGGCAACGGCAGGCTCCATCATCGGAGGGCCAGTAGGCGAGATGACGGCACTGGGTGCTTCGGTGGTCATCTCAGGCTCCTGGCTGGCCATGGCCTTTTGGCGGAAGTCGGTCATCAGCATGGCAGCCGCTTCCAGATCGACCATCTCTTCGTTGCTCGCTTCGATTTGCTCGAGCGTCGTCGCCGAGTCGTGGGGCATGCCGCCTTTCGACGGGCCCGGTGCAGGCGTCTCCTCTGGGGCCTTGTTGTTGGTGCGACGCTTGACCTCGCTGGTCAGTGGCACGCCGCCGTCTTTGGCGTGGACGGTGCGATCGTGTCGCAGGAGCAGGTCGCGGCGGACAAAGGTGCTGCGGCATTTGTGGCATTTGAATGGGCGTTCTTTGGTGTCTGTAGGTGGGGTAGTTAGCAGAGGTTCCCCGCAACGCGCAAGCTTCGCGACTTTTGGCATCAACAATGCATCGAGACCGGGTACCGTGTCCATCTCGCGTCTCTGGCCGACGACGGAAAAACGGAAGACGACGCCATGTCGACGTCGGCCGAGGGCGCTGTGGACAGAGTGGCGTCACACGAAAAATTACCAGTAGCACGCAGACATCACCAGGGCCGTGGCGCATTGTCCCAACAGCTGCCTCCATCGAGACACACGAGTCTAGATAGCAAAGACGACTTACGGGATCGTTCGTGACGACTGCGATGCTCGCTCCTGCTGAAGGCGCGGTTGCAGAACTGGCACTTGTACTTCTTCTCGGGCGCGGCGCCCGACTTTCGCACGGCGGGCGACGAGGCGGCGGAGGCCATGGTCATGGCAGCAGCGGGCATGGAGGTGCGACGGGGGCTCTGCGGCGCGGTGGTCGCGTTGATGGGAGGGCGCTCTGCCGAGCCGGCTTCACGATAGTATTAAAGTGCGGGCGTGGTGAGGGCGGATAGCGGATTGAGTAGCATTCCTTCGCGTCGACGTCCTTCGCATAGAAATAGGCGTGGTACCGGTGTAAAGCCGGTGATAGACAGCTGTCTGAGGGATTGATGCGACGACGTGTGGGATGGAAATGCGGGAGGTGATGGTGACGGGTGGAAGGCGAGCGCGGGCAGGAGCGACCTTAGGCGAAGCAAAGGGGGGAAAGAGCCGCGAGGGGTATTGGTTAGTCAGGCTGGCTCGCAGGTGCTAGCCACACACGCCCACGGTTGGTGCAAGAGGCTAACTGGGGTCGTGACACGTCCTCGCCCGTCGCGGGCGCGGCTCGATTTTCTTTTCCCGCCCGTTGTTTATTTCCTGACGCTGACATACGATGCGGGTGGATGTGAGGAATTGCCCCTCACTGCTGCGCTGGTTGGCAGCCAGCTTGCGGCGGGGCTCTGCGCTGCCCCTCCAAGAGCTCTCCTCTCCAGCGCAGGCTGCAGCTGCATCGGCGCCACGCCTTGCCGACTTCACTTCAACTATTAATCTCACATCGTCAAAGCACTCTGTGACACTGCAGTGAGGCTCACGCGCTGCAGAGCTGCCGATGGAGATGTATCCGCGAGCTGACTAGAGCGCAACATGGCAGCCCGCCATCCAACCAATTCTCCAACAGCCTGTAAACAGATACGTACCAGGTACGTACCTCGAGCGCAAGGCTAGTTGTGCCCCAGTGCTGTGCGACCGAGCCGTCAATTCTTCGACAGAAAGAGCGGTATGGTCTCGCTATCCCCCATGTATCCTCCCCAGGTCCACATCTGCCAACGACCGCATATTCACACCGCCTTCCGGTGCATCTTCGTGCGTAAAGTTACTGACACAGCAGCCAACATTACAACGACAGGCGAGCGTGTGGCCCCTCCACCCCACTTTTGTTAAGGTTCATCTTATGACGCCGACGGGAAAAGGGGGTGTCTTTGTCTCACATCATGACGCCAGGACGAGCCTCTAAATTTCACCAACAGCGAGCCGACCGCGCGACTAATCTTGGATGCGCCGGGATTGATCGGCATCAACTTACTCGTTCCTAGCGAAGGCCCGTAGCAACGGGAGCTGGATTCCCTTCCCCGGACCCACCCAGCCTAGCCTAGCATCGGCAAGAGACGCATGAGAAGGCCTGAGGCTGTCCCAGTGTTCCACATGCAGACGCTTCGGAGCATGCAGCATCTCTTCACTTTCTACATCACGTCCTACACTCGATGCACCAGAATAGGGAACGACTCGAAAAGGAGTCCGATGGCTCAATTGATCCTGGTCAGCAGAAAGGTAACTTGTATGGCTGTTTGCCCCGCTCGCCTACTGGGAGACCTGAATCCTTAGGCCTGGGAAACCGGCGGTAAAAGAGTTGGATACAGGCTCCGCTTGCCAAGCTGTCACCAACACTTGTCGAAATGAGACAGTGCTCAACAGGGACGTCTCTACATTTTCCCTCCAAATGTTATCAATTGGCCGGTGCTGCAACATTTTTGACGAGGTGCATTGCTTTTGCGTCAGAACCCCCGCGCTAACACATATCCCGTAATGCTCCAGAAGAATGGGGCCCTGGCTCCTGTTTCATATGCGGATCGCGGCATCTTGCCGTGGTACAGGAAACGACGAGGAGTCTAAGATGATTCGTCCAGCAACTCCGTTTGACTGAGGACTCTCATTGCTTGCGGCACGGTGTTATCGTCATGGTGAATGCGTCGCCGCGGACTGCATGAACTTCCCGCAACTCGTTCGTGGGCAACAACTCGACTAAAATCCCTCTCCATGTACACATGTCACTGAACCCTGTCGATAACCTTTCATGTGGGAAAGATGGTTTCTCACTTGCGTTAGAATGGTGGCTCCATACCCACCGTCGCCCGTTTCCACGCGAGCACTAACCGGCTTAGGGGCATGTGTGCTCACACTGCAGAAACACTGAGTATAGCCACCGACATAATCTTCCGCGATAGCTTTTTGAATCGAAGACTGATGAAGGAAGCTCTTATCAGTCCCCAACATGAGAGCCTTGATAGAGTGAAGGATTTCGAAACTCGGTTGGCATTTCTGCCGGGCCTTCCATGGTTGCCTTGTCAAGACACGGCCCATCCCGTTGCATAGGGCATGTCGGTCAGAAGCCCCTTCTGAGCGCAGCGGCTCCGGTGCGTTCGGAGCTGCGTGATCATGTCACATCGAGTCAGACGGAGACAGGGCGTGTGCTGTCCGACGTTCCGTCCTTGATTGCCAGGTTCACCCGTCACTTGAGCGGTCTAGAACCGAAGCCGAGGGCGTGAAGGTGGGGCAATATTGAGGATGCTGGTGCGATGTTATGGCATGGTATGCTCTTCTCGCAAGACACGGTGGTGTCGCACCTTCGACTGAAAGCGTGCGACGCATCACGGACGACGTACAATTGCATTGCCGCCTAATTCTCAGATAGCTTGAAGATGGCGTGCAAATGTGAGTCTACTTTAAGACATATACAACGCGCAATGCTCGAACCTCGCCAATAGGGCCCGGGGTGAACGAGCCCTGAAGGTTCCAATATCACGTGCCAGCCCCCAGCCTGAGGCCATTGACCCGGTCTGTGATTCCTTGCGGAGTCCAGCTGTGCCTCGGGGTCCTACAGCCGCATTCTCACTCAGTCGACTCCAGGCCGCCCCTTCACCTACTCGTAGTTTTCGTTCGCACACTCCTCTCTTTGTTTGCACTGCTCATTCGCTGCGATCGTCCCGCAGCCGCGAATGGGAACCACTTGAATCGCGTTCGGAAGCGCCCAGGCGGCGTCCATAGCCCAATCATCCGTTGCTCTTGTGGCAGGTCGCAACACCGCCCATAGCACGCGGAGCGCTCGAAGCGGTTGCGTTGCTCAGCACCGATCGCATTGTCTGCGGGCTCCCGTTTCGAGGGCGCTCTGCTCTTGTCCCGCGGGGTCGTCAGTCCCAGGCTGCGCCAAAGGAACTCATAGCAAACCTCTTCCCCGCCAGACGGCGTGCGACAGCTCGCGCCTCTCACCATGAACGGCGGCTTCACAGGCACCGTGCCTCCGCCGGGAAGCATGTATGTGCGCGCAGTAAGTTGCCCCTCGCGGCTGCCCTTCGGCGTGGTACTGAGTCGCAGCAGCTCTACGACTACGACGCCGACGACCGCACGAGCTTGAGCTTCCGGCAGGGCGACATCATCCAGGTGATCACGCAGCTGGAGAGCGGCTGGTGGGACGGCGTGATCAACGGTGTTCGCGGCTGGTTCCCGAGTAACTACTGCGCGGTGGTTACCCGCGCGCCCGACGACATCACCGACGATCCCAGCGGCCCCGACGTCGACGACGAGCACGAAACGCAGTCGATCAGCGGCACCGACTACACCAGCTCCGACACGGAATCGACCAACGGCAACGACACCATCCTGCCCATCGAGCGCAATGGCGACGACCGCAACAAGGAGGAGGAGGCAGCCTTCTGGATCCCCCAGGCCACCTCGGACGGCCGCCTCTTCTACTTCAACACGCTCACGGGCGTCAGCACCATGGAACTGCCTCTCGAGACCCCATCGGCCAACGAGAACGGCCCCCGCGACCGCGTCAATGTCTTCATTCCGGAGTCTTCGAGGCCACCTGCCGAACTGCTAGCTTCTGGCTACAATGTGGAGGACACGGACGACGAGAACTCGGCGTCGGACTTTGAGGGTCCGGGTATGATAGGCTCGCATAGCTCTTTGGTAAGCTCGCGCATGACGACGAGACTGCGCACACCCTGCTGACTGTGATTACTTAGCCTGGACGCAAGAGGTTATCGGACGGTGTGTCGCCTGCAACGTCCCTGGACTCGATGAACCAAGCTTCATCCTTTGCGCGGTCCGCAGATGCAAATGGTACGAGCTTCTCACTCGCTAACATCCCCCCTCTTGGGACCACGGCCACCTCGTTTGCTAACAATCCTACGGGCGGACAACCCACGACCTCTCCCGCGACACGGCAATTCTACGATGATGGCAACCCCATACCCCTCACCTGGAACCGCATGGTCGAGGACATGCGCCGAGCCATTGAGCGCTATCGGCAGTCGATCAACAACAGCGACCGATCCGAGTTTGTGAAGAGGGCAGAGGAGATCTCTGATCATCTGCGGTTGATCCTTGCTGCTGGCTCTGGTACAACCGACAACCACTCCGGCAATCCTTCCATAATATCCACCAACAAGGCTCTCTACCCACATTTCCGTGAGACCATGTCGCGATTCTCGAAGCTTGTCCTCTCGTCCCACATCGCGGCTGCCGACTTCCCTCCACCGGATTCATATTCAAAGTGCCTCAAAGAGGCCGACGGCGTGCTGAATGGTGTGTATGGTTTTGTCGAGGTTGCCCGGCAACAACGCGGGGAAGACATACCTCGTCTCGTGCCAGGCTTTGTGGTCGGTACTTTAGTAGGTGGCAACTGGCACAACAATGGCATCGATGTTCGAGATCCCTCGGCATCTACCTCGTTCATTGACCAAGAAGATTACGAGCCGATGGTCGAGCCTACCGTAAAGCTCGACTCGCGCGTTCTGGAGCGTCTAGAAGATTTGAAGCGATTGATCGTCTCCAGCATTCGAAGGCTAGACGAGCAGCTCGTCATTCGCGACAAGATCGTCACACCATACAGGCACCAAATGATAGGCGACAGTGTATGCAATGCCGCTGGAAAAGTTCTGGACGTCTGTCGTCCTTGGATATCCACGGTCGAATCCATTAACCTTTCGTCGATCAGCTCCACGATGCAGGGGCAGCAGCTAGGCGATTTCAGCGTCCAGAAGCAGAAGGTGTACGATATGGTTTCAGAGTTGGTAATCAGTTGCCAGGGTGTCGCTGCTCCATTAGCCGATGAGTGGGCGGAGAGTCGTGGTGATTCTCTAGAGGAAAGGATCAACCGCTGTCGAGCTGTTTCGCGCGATCTCGAGACCAGCATCGTACAGCAATACGGCTTGCTACAACATTTGTCGGAGGCTGTACCTCTGGCTGATATGGCGGTGCGCAACGATGCACGACGAAACACCGACACTGAAGTAGGGAATTCACATGCACGCAGAGCCTCAGGCGGCCCGAGACCACTTCTCAAAGACGTACTGCAGCAATCTCATACGTACAGCGAAGGTACCTCGCTCGAAGACAAGGTTGAACAGCCGATTCGCACTGCGAACAGTAGCACGAAGATCAAAGCCTTCTTCGGAGAAGTGCCCAACATTCCCCCGCAAACAGTTGAAGAGGTGCCTGAGTTTCTTAGGCTCGACCACGAGGGCGAGATCTCGTACGATCATAAGTCGAACCCACCTCAACTTCGTGGAGGTACGCTTCAGGGCTTAGTAGAACAACTAACGCGACACGACCGACTGGACCCTGCGTTCAATAATACTTTCCTGCTTACATATCGATCATTTACAACTGCTTCGGAGCTGTTCGAGATGCTCGTCAAGCGGTGGAGTATTCAACCGCCGCCTGGGCTCTTGAAAGAGGACTTCCAGATCTGGGTGGATATGAAGCAAAAGCCGATTCGTTTCCGTGTGGTGAATATTTTGAAGAGTTGGTTCGACAATTACTGGATGGAGGGCAACGATGAAGAAGCAAGGATACTAATCCAAAGGGTATACAATTTCGCTAAGGATCATGTGGCAACAACTAGTACGCCTGGTGCTGCTCCATTGATGACCTCGGTCGAGCAACGGTCTCGCGGTCCCGACATGCCCACCAAACGGATGGTTCTCACCCTTAATGCTCAAACACCACAACCTATTCTCCCGAAACACATGAAAAAGCTGAAATTCCTTGACATCGACCCTACAGAATTTGCACGGCAATTGACCATCATCGAATCTCGACTTTATGGCAAGATCCGCCCTACGGAATGTTTGAACAAGACGTGGCAGAAAAAGCTGGCACCGGGAGAACCTGACCCGGCTTCGAACGTGAAGGCGCTGATTCTCCATTCCAACCAGCTCACAAACTGGGTTGCGCAAATGATTTTGACTCAACAAGATGTCAAGCGAAGAGTCATCGTCATCAAGCATTTCGTCAACGTGGCTGAGAAGTGCCGTCTGCTGAATAACTTCTCGACCTTGACGTCCATCATTTCGGCCCTTGGCACGGCGCCCATTGCTCGACTTAACAGGACGTGGCAAGCTGTGAATGCCCGATCGATGACCACTCTGGAGAATATGCGCAAGCTCATGGGTAGTACCAAAAACTTCACCGACTATCGTGAGACGCTGCACAAGGCGAACCCACCGTGTATTCCTTTCTTCGGTAGGGTCGTCTTTCGCCCCTAATTCGAACATCTCGCTAACAAGAGTCAGGCGTTTATCTCACCGACTTGACCTTCATTGAGGATGGTATTCCTTCTCTGATCAAGAAGACCAACCTCATCAACTTCGCTAAACGTGCGAAGACTGCTGAGGTGATTCGCGACATCCAGCAGTTTCAAAATGTGCCGTACCCGCTGCAGCCAGTCCCGGAGCTGCAAGACTACATATTGACCAACATGAACTCGGCGGGTGACGTGCATGAGATGTACGAGACGAGTCTGCAGGTCGAACCCAGAGAGCGCGAAGACGAGAAAATTGCAAGGTCAGTCATGGCTTGGTCCAAACAGCAGTTTTCAATGGATTGACAGCTTCATAGGCTTCTCTCTGAGTCTGGATTCTTGTGATGATACCCCCGCAAACGCATTTGGCATTGGTGCTACGAATTCGACTTGGCGTTTCCAGGGCATGGACGAAGTGTTTTTTGCTTTCATGAACAATACTACCCAAGGCGCGCATTATGAGGCATTTTTTAATACGAAAGCTTGGGTATGAGCTACGACCGAGATATGAAGTACTGCAAAATGTTGGATTCATTTTCTTTAGCGCTCGGGATTTGGCTTGATCTTTGATATATGGAGACTCTGGGTCAAGGAATGCTCATTTCTACTGCTATGGCTAATAATTGACACGAGTTGCTGCTGCTACCTGCGTTTGCTCCGTCGTTGCTCTCATGGACGTCGAGGGTGCACACAGCAAAAGCTGGAGTGCGGGCCATTGGCGATGTGTGATTCGCTCGTTTGTGGGTGGCCGCGGATGGCGCCGTTAATGTCCGAGAGACAGGGGTAACACAGCATCATTCACCATTCAAACAAATACAGCAAAGAACTGAGGCATTGCTAGACACCATTGTCAGTCTATCTAATAAGAGAGAGCGATGCTGGATATGCACGATCTATTGACTCGAACCCCTTTATCATCGTTGCTAGTAGTGCGAGAGGAGAGCCGTGTCACGTCAACAGCACAACCAAGGGTCAAGGCATAACCTGTGCGGGTCTGAAAAGATGTCGTCAATGCCCTTCGTCGGCTCCAGCGCCCGGGGTTCGAAATAGGCCGGGGCTCCCTTGCTGCGACAGTACGATATTGCGACCTGGCCAAATGCGTAACCCCCAGCAGCATCACACGGCCGCTTTCCTAGTGGACGGTGAGGGAGGTCAGGTGCAGAAGGGAGGGCTGGTTACACAACATTCGCAGCCCGCTGGTCCAGCCCACAAAGTAGAATTGCTGCGTATCAAGGCTGCCGGCCCTCCGCTCTTCGTGCTTTTGACAGACCCGCACTAAACGGCACCAACTCGAGCCTCCATCAGACCGTCCGCAACATTTTTTGCTCAGCGCAGGTCCGGCGCCAGCAATCGCTAGGTGCTGCCAGGGCCGAGCTTTCTACTGGCTCAAAGGCAGGGCTCTCCTTCTGGGCAGGTTCAACCAAGTACCACGCCGGAGGGCGGTCCTGAACAGCCCTCCCCTCTTAACCACCTCCTCCGCCACGCTGGTACCTTGAGTCGCATCGCTCCTTGTTGGCCTTTGCCCTTCTGTCGCTCTTTAGACATTACGTCGACGTTTTTGCTTTCTACACGCTCGCTACTACCATTTTCATAATGTTTAAGCTACGCGAGGCCGTTGGCGCGCTTCCATGGCTGATCCTGGCCATGTCTCGCTTCGGTACGTATTCGGAACGATCTACCCCCCAAGGTCAAACACGTCGTCGTCGTCGCCGCTTGCCATGTGTCGCCCCGGGATATACGATTCAGAAAAAGAAGCTACAGAGTCACATGCTTGACGTCAGCCTGGTATTGATCTTCTGTCTCCAGCCGCTGCACAGTTCATTCTAGGGTAACGGATAGGTGGTTGCGCCATGATCTGCAAGCGACAAATCCTTCGAGATGCAAGTGCTGACGCGCTTCTCCAGCCAATGCAGACTGCGAGTGCGGCTATTCCCTGAACAGCACTACCGGCGCGACATACCAAGTCTTTACCGATTTAATGGAGAACGACTTCTTGCACACGAGCGGTGACAATGCCACAGAATTCGGCTGGCAACCACAAGAGTACAACGTTTCGGCCAAAGACGCGCGAGGGCCCTACGGCAAGGAATTTGACGTTGCGAACGTGGAGCTGAACCCGTTGAAGGACTCCAGCGCGTGGTCCGGTGATTCAGAGAATGGTGGAGATGCAGGGTTGAAGCTCTGGGTGCGTGGAGACCATTCGCATGGTTTCGTGGGGAGTGCAGAGGTGGCTACTGTGCGCGACGACGCGTTCTACGGCAGCTTTCGCGTCGGAATGAAACTTTCGGCGCAAAATGGGACTTGTGGTGCTTTCTTCTGGGTACGAAGCGGCTTTTCACCTAAAGCATGAACGGTGTCGCTGACCGCTACAGTTCTACAACAACTCGCAAGAAATCGACATGGAATTCCTCTCGAAGCAGTTCAACGAATCCCAAGGGGCCGTACAACTAGTACTCCAATCTCCCGAATCCGTTAGAAACGGCTACGATGCGTCTGGCACTGCGGGATATTCAATTCAGCATCTCCCATTTCGACCAGACGAGCAATTCCACGAGTACCGCTTCGACTGGACATCAGACAGCGTCGTCTTCTACGTTGACGGCGAGGTCAAGCATACCATGACCGATGCCATTCCCAGCTCGAGCGGACGCTTGTTCCTGAACCACTGGTCGAACGGCGATCCGAAATGGTCGGCCGGGCCGCCAGGAGAAGACACGGCGATGACAGTGTTGTACGCCAAGGCCTACTTCAACTCGACCGACGATGCGCGGAAGAAAAACTACAGCGAGCGATGTCCGACATTCGACCCCGCCAAAGTATGCGCAATTCCTGAGCAGACCGTCGCGCCGAACGGCAACAACGCGAAAACGTATTTCTTCTCCCAAGACGGCGGCGCGAAAACACCGGGACAGGAAATCTACCATACGACGAATGGCAACGGCGCTGGACGGCTGCTCCGCGTTCAGACGATATATATATGGATACTCGTCAGTTTCTTGAGCTGGGCATTGTTATAGCTGGTCTGCTGAACGCTGACGACGCTGCGCCTAGACGAAACTGCACGCGCGACAACACTGTTCCACTTCCCATTGACGATCTACACTACCCGGTCCAAACACTGAGTACTTCGAATTAATTTTTCCAACGGCCGATAGTAATACATCACGAAGCGATAACAGCGTTCTTAATGGACTTTCCAACGGTTTCTTTTCCCAGCGCATCGAGGCGGTCTCATGCGTTCTGCTCTGAAAGACGTTGCTTTTTTCCTGCCAAATTGTCCCTTTACCTACTTCTACACCTGCCTGGTGTTTTCCGCGCTTCGCCTTCACTTCTTGTACATGCCCCTGTTCCACGTACCGGCTTCCGCTCCGAAAGCCCATTTTCTCCTTCTCCGCTATTCTGTCCGACAGGTTTGTTTCTTCACGTGCGTGTTCTTAGGGTCGGGATATCGATACCACTACGGGGGGCTTCTGGGATAGATCGCCCCTTCCAGGGTTACAAGGCGGGAAGTAGTCGAAGTGTTACTGGAGTAAATCTAGTTTGTATGGTTCTCATTGACAATGGTTTGCGCATGTGTATGGGTCTGCAGCGGCGGACGGTGTTTCCCGGAATACGGCCGGGCGTCCACAGCGCTATTGAACGCCGACGGCTGCCGCTTGGACGGCGATGACGATGATGGGCGAACGTGCGTGGGCCCGCGGAGACAATAGTCGCGAGGCTAGTGGATGGTCTGGAGATGATGCTAAATTGGGAAATTGCGGCCCACGTGGCTATGGGTTCTGAGCAGAGGCCATTATAAACCGGTAGAGGGGAGATGGGGGGTACAGTGGCGTCATTTTGAGTGAATTCGTGTTCAGAGTAGTGGTTTGCGGTGCTTCTTCCTCTTTCTTGCTTGCAAACTGGAAGAGCGTGTAATGTCTTCGATTTTAGCACACGCATCTTAAAGCGCAAGTGTGTGCGTAGAAGCGCCCGCCTGGCTGCGAGCTTTTCCGCTGGAAGGCTTTCTCGACAGATGTTTAGCGGCTAGCATGCGGACCACAAATGGGCACGCAGGAAGACTTCGACCCTGTTATGCTGTGGTTAAGAGAGCGTGTAGTGCGAATGCTAACTTGGATAGTAACGAAGAAGATGTATGAGGTGTACTCAGATGCATAGGCAGACAGTAGCGAAGTGGGCGTGGATACAGACACGGGCCGGATAGAGCATGTAGAGCGAGGGGCGAAGTCAGGCGAAATCGGTCTTTAGTTGACACGCGACAGTAAGAGATATCTCATCAAAATGTCTAGTAAGCTAGCAAGTATCGCAACGTACGAGCAGGATGGAGATGTCACCATGAGTCGTATCTCTCCACAACGCACACTACCGTAAACCAACTTCAAACGTTCATCTGCAACGACGTACATAATCATCACAGGTAGGTCCTATAGAATTTTAGATCATACCTTCCACGAAGAAGCCACACAAGGAAAGCTATCATAGTGGAGGAGCATTCCTTCTATCCACCTTGCCGGTCACTTCCTACATTCCACGCTGCTACCTTCCGCCGAGGTCAACAACTCCTTCTCACGCAGAACAACATCACGCCATGTCCACGGATCAAGTCCATTGGTTTGTCCATGTTTTTTCTTTTCCACATGTACAGCTTTCTTTGATTGTCTCACGTACACCACTACACTCTTTTACCCAGCACTTTTACGTCGGCTTCCACAGCAGCTTCGATACGGAGTACACTGTAGTAAATCGTAAACGCAGATACCCGAGTACGATACATGCCTTTCAGACGGTCGATGACCTGGTGAAGGGGCTACGAGGGACAGTGCTGCATCGCCATTCAACATCGGACTGCGAGTCCTGTCTAGCGCTTTGCACCGAACCGCGAATACGCACAACCGCTGAATAGCTTCTTTTGGAATTGTAACAAGAATCGATTGGCGTGAACTGGTCAGTGTCGGGGACGAAGTCAATCTTACACGCTCGAAGCTCCCAGTTGACTGTCATCCCTTCACTATGCGGACTGCAGCGATCGTACTACTTCTTCTCTCATCTGGTATCCTGGGCAATGCCTTCGGGTTAGGCGAACTGTCATGCCTCGTATCTACTTCCGCGACAGCGAGCTACGCATCTCCAGGCTCGGTACTGCGCTCGAATGTTCCAGCGGTAACCGAAATCGTGGATGGTTCGCTGGTAGAACCGCTCGAGTGAGTTAGACGCAATATGGTATTTGGTTGAGGGCATTGCTGACAATGCTATGCAGTCTTCGTCAAGCACCAGCTGTTGCTCCGGTTGCACCGTTGCCTGCCGCGGCAGCAATCCCAGTAACTTCTGATGCCAACCCCAATGTCGCCGTTGCGCCGGCCATTCCCATTGCCCCTACAGCTCCCACCGCCGACCCCAATACTGCCATCGCGCCTGCTGTCCCCGTTGCTCCCGGAGTGGCTCCAGCGAATCCCGCGGCAATTCCTCCCGTCGTTGCGCCAGCCGCTCCAGCAGGAATACTGCCCACACCTCCCACTTCCCTACTTCTAACGCGACCACCTAACGAGCTGGCGCCGACATACATCCTTTCGGCCTTTGTCACCGTGCAATGGCTCGAGACGCGGATTGGAACTAAACAAACTTGGCTTCCTCACACGGTCACCATCCACCAAGAAGCACTGTCTGACGCTGCTGTCCCGCCGGGAAGAGGTGAAATTGGTATGGGTACTCTTACGGGCCATCCTGGTGCTACGAAGACGATAATCAAGGGAGCCGCGGAGACTAAAGGACCAGAGTGGAAGGTGGGTGTTATGGCAGCTATGGGTGTCGGTATTGCTGGTCTTGTCTGAAGAGAGTGGGCAAGCGAGCGCCGAGCAGAGATCGAGAGAAAAGAAGAGATGGGATAAGGATGCGCATGAGAATACCTGCTAGGTATGTTTCGGATGGCAGCGATATGGAGAACGTGCTTTGCATTATACCCCTGCTTGATTAGAGAACATCCACGAGGCGACGATGTTGGGACGACGAGATGGAGTAGCCGATTATGGGATTTTATCGGTGCAGCTCACGCGATAGCTTTCGTACTGTTGATATGAGCGATAAAAATATTCACACTCGTGCTGAATGGCCATCAGACCTGCACACTCAGTGCTTCCAATAGTCCAAATCATCGAGCGAGCGCGCTTGCCTGGGAGTCTCGGCCTCTCGCTCGCTCAATGTCACCATGTTCTAGTTTCATATTCAACTAAAGTAGGTGTTCGAAGGCCATGGCAGATTGCATTGCATCGCTCTATGTACCCTCTAAAGAACCACCGCCCATACCCATTTTTGAGCAATAGACGCCATGGCCATGCAGATCATATCGCGTGTCCAAATCGTGGCATCTAGTCCTCGTCCTCCTCGGCCTCGTCGTCGTGGACATTGAAGAAGCGGAGCTCGTACACGCCCTTGGAAGTGGAAACGACGCGGAGCCAGTCACGGAGCTGCTGCTTCTTGAGGAACTTCTTTGTGCTACGCTTTATCAGCCATGTCCTTCCCACACGAACAACTCAAACGAGGATATCCTTACAGGTACTTCAAGTAGCGGCCAGAGAACTCCTGGTGCGCAATGACCTCGATCTTTCCCTCGCCCTGCTGGGAGATCTGGATGGTCTCGCCGAGGTTACCGGTGCGGCCCTCGACCTTGATGCGGTCGTGCAGGAACTTCTCAAAGGCCTGGATGTCGAAGATCTTGTCGTTGACGGGCTGCGAGCAGTTGATGATGAACTTCTTGGTGACCTTCTGGCCCTTCTTGGCCGCGGCTCCGCCGGTTGCGCGCTTCTACATTGGGGGTACTCTTAGCCTACTGTTCTGTGCCTCCCCTTAGGGAGGCAGACAGCAAAGCGGTGTACGTACTGTGGCTGGCATTGTGAATGTAGGAGGGAGGGGAGAGACGCAAAGAAGTGGTTATCCTGCGCTAGGTGTGTGGTTGGGGTGGAGGGGAGAGAAAGTTCGTGGTCGCTTAGGTTTTTCGCGCGTTGTGGGTGCTGACTAAGCGCCAAGATTTTACGCGTTCTGACTGGGCCGTGATACCAAGCAAGGACATTTGAACCTCGAATTTAGACTGGATGTAGAGATCAAAATTCTTTGTGACTAATAAGAGAAGCGCACAGATTGTATATTACAGAAGTCTTGTTAGAGATCCGTGAATCGGCCTTCAACTACATTTGCATTACTTAGGTACCATTCCTATGGTACATACGGAAGCACCTTTTATCCATAATCTAATATACGCCCCATGATGCGAACCCAAAAAAAAGATCCTACGAGGGACTTGTTTTTGAAAAACGAACCAGAACTCTACAGCATCAAAGCAGCAAACAGGCCAACTAGCCCGACGAGACCATTGGCAGCGAGAGAAGAACCAGCACCGCCAGTGGACTCTTCCGGCGAGCTACCGCTGGGCGAAGGTGAGCCGCTCGGGGTGCTAGGTGCGCCAGGAGTTGTGACCTGTCCTCCAGTAGGACCGCCAGACGGTGCAGTCGCATTACCCGTCACAAGCGCAGCCTTCATCCTGAAAGCATTGAGGGTGTTGTGCGAGTATTGCGGGGGGTTGATGACGGCGACCATACCCGCAACGCAGTGAGGTTTTGGGTTGTTCTGGGGGCAGTAGAGCCAGATAGGCTTCTGGTCGTCTTCGATCGTGACAGTAAAGGTCTTATTCT
Source organism: Bimuria novae-zelandiae CBS 107.79 (assembly GCA_010015655.1). Lineage (NCBI taxonomy): Eukaryota > Fungi > Ascomycota > Dothideomycetes > Pleosporales > Didymosphaeriaceae > Bimuria > Bimuria novae-zelandiae. The sequence goes on from ML976659.1 coordinate 271,683, forward strand.
GTTCACCATAGTCAGTGTGCGTTGTTCTGCTAATGTAGGCATTGTGAGCTTACGGCACGCCCAGCTGCACTGGGGATGAAGCCTGAGAAGATACCCTTTCCGTCTGCGCTGGGATTGCAAGGGTTGTTGAAGTCGGCTTCGACGACGGCATGGTTCTTGGGGAAGAACTCGAATACGATCTCGTCGCCCTTCTTCGCGTGAATGGTGTCGGGAGTGAAGACAAGACCGTCCTTTCCGACTGATACAGTCTGCTTGGATGGACCGGCACTTCCAGTACCCGTGGGATATACTGCAGAGGTCGCAGTTCCGTTCGCGACGGGATACGCGGCGGGATAGCTGGCAAACGCCAGAGGGAGAGCGCTGAAAACGACAGCAACGAAAGAAGTGGAAACCATCTTAAACGAAAGTGTTAAGGGAGATTACAGAAGGAAACGGGAAATATGAAGAGATCAAAGTGGTTGTTCGAAGTTGGGTATGATTTGGCTGCCTCGTTGCAATGGCAGTTGAAATCTTATATATGCCTCCATCTCGGACCACATTTCCCTAGACAAGGGATCATGAGCGCCATCAGAAGTCATCCATAAGCAGAGATATTTTGGTGTCGTCCAGCACAATGTAGTTTGCGCCCCACGGGAATTGTTAATCCGGTCTTGGACGTAGTTCGGGAGTGAGCATTCAAGCCACAAGTTTCCTCTTTTAGATGGACGCAGAAAGAAAGGGAAACACCTGGCGCGATAAAGAAGTACTATTCGCTCGCTTCTGAGCTGTCGGTTTGGGGCGCAAACGGAAGACTTGTAGCCGTTGCTGAGGGCGGCTGGAGTGGCGCTTAGCCGCGCTGCACGAGGCTGAGCATGCAGCCGGGTGCACCCATCGAGAATAACTATGAAACGACCACGATTGGGCCTGCATGTAGTAACTGGAACATGTACAATTTCCCTACTTATTCAGAGATGTCTACTTTTGATGGCCGGAAACTTTTGTCGGGAAAGTGATGGCGTCAGCAGCCTGTGCCTTTGCTCGATGCCGTATGGTCCAAGCACAAGTCTTTGACAAATGAACAAAGATAGCTCTATGACAAAGAATACAATGGTGTTGAGGTCCGCAGAGTATATCAGCCCTTAGCTATCGAGGGTGGGACCTCACCCATACCTGAGGCAACGTTATGGCGGGAGTCGTCCTGGTCTGGCCGCTTCTTTTCGACGTTGTTGCCTCGCGATTCGCGTTCCCTTCACCTAGAGGGCTTCATCAAGCGGTACGTCACAAGTTGATTCCGGACGTAGGACGGAATTCTAGATGTTACAAGGCAGTAGCCCGGTTCACGTCGTTTCCGTTATCGTGCCGCGTACACGGCTTAATAGTGCATACGGCAGGTCGGGCGCTGTTGTTGCGATAATGCTGGAAACCAAGCCAGCAAAAAAGAGTTTGGTGGCGTTAAGATAGAAAAAATGATAGACGGGATCGCTTTGCTCAGAGGAACACTGTGAAAGAAGGAACCAGTCGGGCGCGCTAACTATCTTTGCAGTAGCGTCGTCCAGGTTATTCCTCATCACAACTTCCAGCTGAAATCAACGCTTCACTCACAGCTGTGACTGCGCAAGCGCAACATTTAACGCAGTTCGTTTTAAAAGTGTCACGCTCACTCTTATTCGGGCTACCCTTCCGCTCTCGCAGCGATCGATTTCTACCGTTCCAAAACAAGTAGTTCTAGATGTCTCCGGCCAATATACCCGGATCTCTTCACGGTAGAGAGTCAGCCCAACCGACCCATCCCATCCGCTGCCAACGCCCATTTTCTATCCCATTCTTCTGCTTTCTCTCGCATCGGAACACACTGTCATTTCGCGTCCAGAATGCTCTGCTTATGCGATGCATTCCACCTGAACATACACCTTGTCCCAATATTCCGTCATGCTGCATGTCCTATATGAACCCCATATTAAGCATCTGGGGTGCATCGAAGCTTAACCATCCGGTCCAAATCCGTTCGGCAATTCGACTACCGGTACCGGCTGTAACCAACCATCATGCGCCTCTTTGTGGAGCCATGACCTTCTAAGAAACGCCGGCCCGGGATCGCGATTGCTCTATACGACCTCTCAATATCTGAATACTATCGCTAATATCTGCGGATGGTCACCGGAAGCGGCGGTTCGGTTTTTGTGGGCACATGACAAGAAGTTGGGTGGCAACCGGATATTGCTATGGGATGGCCAGTCGATGGATTGACAGAGGTGAGTATAAAGGGGTGAAAGGCTTTACGCTATCTTGGTTGTGCTGTCTCGTATCTCCAGTGTGTCATACATTCTCTTCAAAATGATGTTCTCCAGCGCCATCACTGCTGTGGCTCTTCTCGCCTCCCAGGCCGCTGCCCATGGTGCTGTCACCAGCTACGTTATCGATGGAACCACCTACCCCGGGTACGAAGGTTTCGCACCCGCCACTAGCCCGAAGACCATCCAGCGTGAATGGCCCGACTACAACCCTACGATGACCGTCACCGACAAGAAGGTGATGTGCAACGGTGGCACCAAAGCGGATCTTAGTGCTCCAGTCAAGACTGGCGGGAAGGTCAAGGCTAACTGGAAGCAATGGACCCATGCCCAGGGGCCCGTTATGGTTTGGATGTATAAGTGCGCTGGCGACTTCGCGGCGTGTGATGGATCTGGCAAGAAATGGTTCAAGGTAAGTCATGGCCCAAAATGGTCCGACCATGACAACCTTGTACTCACGTTCGAGAAAGATCGACCAAAAAGGCATGACTGCCCCGCCTCTCTCCGGTACGGCATGGGGAGCCAATGACATTCTCAAGAACCTGTCTTGGGAGTCTACAATTCCTGCGTCACTTGCACCCGGCAACTACCTTATCCGTCACGAGATTATCGCTCTTCACCAGGCCAACACTCCCCAATTCTACGCCGAATGCGCTCAAATCCAGGTCACTGGCAGCGGCTCCGCGCAGCCTAGCGGTGACTTCCTCGCCACCATTCCTGGATACGCTCCCCAGAGCGACCCTGGAATCACTGTGGACACATACATGAGCCAGCAGACAACTTATACCCCTCCTGGACCCCAGGTCTGGTCTGGTTAGAAGCATTCAAAGCATGGCCGGAACAAGTTCTTCAAATGTTTCTATTTTCAGCGTCCTCATCGCATGTATTTATTGACAAGTGATATAATCACAAGATTTTGCATTCGCATTCTCTGCATCTTCCTTTTGAAGTTTTTATCGAATATCGCGACCGAATGAGACGGTTATCGCATAGTACGAATAGCAAATAACCCTAAACGGAACATGATTTACTTGACTATTAACTTATACAATAATGTTCCTGATATCACGAATACGAGAGTGATTGGGGACTTCGATGGTTGATGAGCTAAGCACGCACAGAAGCAAAATCGTCCACAATGCGGACCCCACATACACGAGCTCCGAGACCGAACGCTATCTCTTCCCCGCAGTGAGCTTCTGATGGTCAATCTCCGCAGGAAAAAAGGGCTCTCGATCGCTTGCTCTGGATTCAGCATTTTGCTGTTCATCGTGTGATACAGGGTATACTGCATGGCGCGATACCTATGGTAGCGGAGCGAACAATAGCCATCGCGATTGAGAACGTCATGAGGATCATTAGGGAGTACGAGGGGTTGCAAAGGTGGTTTCCGGATGGCCGGAGAGAGCGCTGAGCTGTGCATTCTGAAACATCGAGCGATGCGACCAGCTGCGGCGCGGAGTCCGTCTCATCCAACAGGCGAACACGACATAAGCCGAGCGTTGGTACGCAGCACCATTGCCTTGCGTCCTGCCGTCAAACATTCATTAACCAACCTTTATAACCCTCTTTGTCTCTTGCCTAGACGCAATATCTCTCCTCGAACCCGTTACGCGCCCGTCCTGCCGCGCAAGAAATCCGCACCCGCTACGCCTGATCGCCCCCATCGTGAAACACTACGCGGGAGCGCACCGCGGCGCATTGCGCTTTCATCTTTGAAATAGCAGCTCCCAACGCTCATCACCATACAGAGCGCTTAGAGTTCAGAGGCACAGTTACGGCGCAGCAGCGCTCGCATTTCCCATTGTCTTTGCCAGTTCTGCGTAGTCAATATATTTACCGAGCTGGTCTCGCTTCTTTTCGAGATGTATTCCTTCCTTCTAGAATTCTACGCCCTTGTGTTATTAGCCTACATTTTTTATTCCATTATCAAGGTCACGAAGGATGAAGCCAGAATCGTCGTTCCTCTTCGCAACCTGGAGTTTCCTGTCCCTGTACGCAACAGCCGGTCTCTGCACAGCCGAAACTCTTCTCCAGCAAGGAGCACCCTCTCCCGGCCTCGTTCAACGTCAAGCTCAACAAGAGCGTCGAGCTCAATTCAATCCAAGCCAGCCTCGATATCAAGCTCCAGCTCCAGCTCAAGACAAAGCTCATTCTCCCTTTTCTCTCGAAAGCCCAAGCCAACTTCCACAACCGGATCTGCAGCACCCAAGCTCAAGTCAAAGCCCCGCCCGGCATCGCTCCGCAGCATCGCGGCGAGCAAACACAGGGACTTGCACATTCACGGTCTCGCAAGTCCAACGATGCACACCGGATTCTACTGATTCCCCGGCGGAGCTGGTCAACTACCTGCAAATTAACACGCTTTACACACCTGACAGCACCGTGGCGGTGGATCTGCTTCATCAAAGGCCCATTGCGGAGTACAACAGCTACCAACGGTTGCTTGAGCACAAGGCTTGGGATGTCGCGAGCTTGAAGGACGATAGTCGTACTCTTACCATTACGGAGGGTGAAGAGGGCGATCTTCGGATGTCATATGGAGGGGCCGAGTAGACGGAGGAGACGCGGGTGGAAGACGAGGGACCAGGCTGGTGCGAGGAGGCGGAGTGGCATGAAGATGGTAATGACTGGAGTTGCCCCCATGGGGAATCATTGGCGCAGAGGGTAGGTGTAAATTGATGCTATCTGACCACCAACCCTGTGCTGACTTAAAGGACAAGAGGACCATTCACTGCGGTTTCCCTTGTGCAAGGATCGAGAACTTGGAGTTGAAGTGAGCTGAACCAAGATGGAGTTTGGGCGCAGTCTTTTTGGGTCAGTGTAGTACGATCACGCAGGTATCGGATCATCACGGGAGAACTGGTCACCACGAAATTTCTATGTACATTTTGACAAAGTGAGTTGTTGAGGGAGACGGCGTGGCGGTAGCCCGACCATGCAGGAGACAAGGCAGAACATGTGTATAGACAATCCAGTCAAATCCTGCGATCAAACCAAGAAACATCCCAGTCGGTTCGTGACTTACCACGTGCCCCGTTCCCTGACATGCTTCAATGACGCTACGCACACCTATGCCGCGTGGCATCGGGACAAACGTTCATCAAACACCCTCAGTGGCACGGCTCTCACGCCGTTTGCATAAACGCACGGCATCATGGTTCCATTATCATTGTGTTCAATAAATATACGGCAGTGGCGTTTATGCCATTCTGCCACGCTCAGCTATGAGACAGCCCACCCATGCCCAGGCGCGTGCGCTGGCGTAAAGAGTTGATCTGGCGCGTTTATGCAGATTTGCCTGGATCGTTGCTTCGCAGTGAGATCTGGAATGATCGCTTGAATGGTATGGAACTAATGCTGATTCGGAAACAGAATCAGGCTCGAAGAAGGCAGTATGATTAGTGATATGCGGCTGATAGTCACCCCGTTGTCGTTCAATTGTCACTGGATTTTGTCATGGCTTTCTTACATTCGTCGACCATAGAGTTAGTACATACACAACTGCTTCAATGTGCACCCGCGTACTTGGAATCTTGTCCTCTTTACGGATATGACCCGTGGACGTCGTTGACGGACCTCATGCTGGAACACACAGTCTTGGTGGATGGTCTGGATTTGAAACAATGACTTAGGGAGACTACTCTTGCAGCATACCATAGTTTCCATTCGTATAACTGGGATAGCGATATAAGCAAGTCAGCATTGTGCATCGGCAGTACTCGCGTCAAGCGGCGCGTACTTGGATCTGAACACACGAGCATGTTGCTTTAGTCAGGCATCTGGGCTGAAGCTCGGTCTCAATACAGCCCTGAGGCCTGGGGTGATTCAATGCCTACTCTATGATCGAGCGCAACTGCCGAGTTTCTCTCACAACACCTATTGGCCACTAAGAACCATCCATGGCTTAGATGCGAACAGGGCAACAAAGCGTTCACTCCAGGTATCTGTGCGGTACTTAGGTTGATCGCAAACACGCATGAGCAAAGTCCAAACGGGAGGTTCAGAGCTCATCAATCGTCGACACTTCGAAACGTCGTGATGAACAAGCCAGTCACCACTGGACTTCTTTCGTCTGGCTCGAACCCACACCGTCTCCCTTCCACACGCCGGCATGATCGACGCGCTTCTCGCTCCCTTGACCATGCATGCGGCCGCATGCGCGTCACATGATATACTGTACGAAAGGCTGAAGTCGATCGATTCATGATGCCTGGGGCGGCCGTGCGGAGTGGGGAACTGAAATTTGGGGCATTTTTGCGGCTCGTTGAGGAAACGCTTTCGGACTGCGCCACTCCAAACGAGTCGCGTTTCAAGATCCGTCCTATCACGCCTATTTTACTGCGTGTGACTGCCATTGGTGTGATGATTCGAAATTTCGGATGGCATTCCGAATGCACGGAAATTTGATTGTTGTTTTCCGATGGGAGTTGTCGCGAGGCCATAGGATGTGCTGTTTGAACGGAAAAGTGTGAGAAACATCAAATCACGTTAGGAGCAAACGCGTCGTATCGATCAGACGAGTATGGTGAGACGTGCGGCAGTTGTCGTGGCCTGAAGAAAATATTGCAGTGCGAGAGGATCAAACGGTTTGCCGCCTCATTGCCTAAGGCTCCTTTGATATTACTGAAGCGCGGGTCGCACTGTATCTCGAAACAATTAGGTGTGATTAAGGGCCTTGAGATCTCTCGGCGGCTTGGTCCGTGATGAAAAAAAAAACGATCAATCGCGATGAAGGGCAAGTTAAAGCGGTTCGCGTAGGCGCGATATAAAAACGCTTCAGTGATCATTTTTGAGCAGGGGACGGAATGCAAATCAGTGCCAATAACTCTAAATTAAACTATTGGCTTGGGTTACAAACGTCATAGAAAGAATAGTAATCGTCTCAATTTGGTTCAAATACTACAAATTACAAGGCGTTGTAGAGTGCCGCTTTCGGGGCTTGATGATTGCCCTAATCAAAAGCCGTCAATGTCGTGGTGTCCGAAACGCCGTTCAAATCAAAAGGGTGTCCGCCGTTCGTGACCGTGTGTTTCTCTTGTCATCTAGTGGTAGTAGCCGCCCTGTTGGGAGTGCTTCTTGTTCTTGTTCTTGTCCTCAAGTTTGGATCCAAGAATTGATCCAGCTATAGCACCGATAATACCGTGTCCACCCATCTTATTACCCCCGAAGTAGCCAGCGGCACCGCCTCCTAGAGCACCCATAAGGCCTCGGTCACCCTCGGCTTGTGAGTTGGGGTCGGTAGGACCATAGTTCTGCTGTCCCGGCTGCGCGTACTGACCCTGGGGGTATTGATCGTGCGGGTAGGCACCCTGCTGAGGAAACTGTTGCGCTGGCGTTTGCCCCGGGTATGGCTGCTGCCCGTAGGCACTGCGAGGTATTAATTGCATGTTTCGAAACATGTGCCGAAGTGTGTGACTTACCCTTGCTGCTGATTGTACTGGTTGTACTGTTGATCGTGTCCTTGTTGGCCGTTCTGGAAGCCGCCAGTTGCCGGAGGTCCATAACCCGGATATTGCTGCTGCTGTTGTTGCTCGCCATAATAGTTGTTCTGTTGTTGTGGCGGATATTGCGGGGAATTTTGGTCATAGTTCTGGTGTGGTGGCGGGTAACCTGGCTGGCTCGGCGCCGGTGATCCATAGGGAGGAGCTCCGTACTGGCTGTTTGGCGGATACTGCTGACCATACTGGCCGTACTGGCCCTGGTTGTACTGATCGTAGGGACCTGACATTCTGAAGATGAATGTGTTGAGTGTGATAGAAGGGTGGCGCGGATTTTCGTGGTTCGAAAGGAGGGGTATGGAGGGGTATAAGCAATGACGGAAGTAGTGCACCGTGCGAAGGCGGGATGAAATATGGTAGGTGTAAGGAAGAACGTAATCGAGACTTGTTCACTTTCACAGCCTTTATACACTACGGCATCTCGGGTCCGACCTGCTGACGGAAGAGATCCGCCTCTGTTGAGTAAGGAGGCGAAGCATCATCATCTCGCATCTTCGGAAGCGCTCAGCCTCAGCTGTGAATACATAGCAGCAACAGCACACACCCAACGCGTGTACCCTTTGGTGGGACTAAATTTGCCTAGCAAACAGTCTGCAAAGCCCAGATTGAGTACCTCAACGACTCCCGGCGTAACACAGTGGTATATGCTAGGCTCTTTCGCGGTGCTTTTGCATTCTCCTGCAGCCCGGCACAGCAGTGCACTCAGCTTGACCGGGTTGGCCTTCCAGTCCTCAGGTTGGGCAGGGTTCGTACGCAGCATTGAAAAGCTCCAGGAAACAGACTCTCCTGTTCTTAGGCGCTTTGTGCGAACCCTTCCTGGCTCACTACAGCTGGGCACTGGGCATTGTCCGCATTGGCCGGAAGCCGTCCGAACTCCACGAGTGGCGCAGTCAAATGTCTTAGTCAAACGTGGCTTGGCTTCTGTCATTGCGTCTTCGCGCCACTCTACGCGAGGCAAAATCATTAAAAAGGTGTGTAATTTATGGCACACCTAGCTGGTGATAATGGAAGGATTTTTCCGATACAGATCCAATAGCGTCCTCGCTCGTCGAGGTGCAGCACGCCCGCGGCCTCCGTTTAGCGAGCCCTTGCCTTCAAGCGGGTGTTGAAACGCGACCTTGCTGTCCTGAGACAGGTCCAAGACAAGCTTCAAGGGGTTGCTTCAACCTTGTGATGCGCTTGCTCCATGCTTCATGGTCTTGCGGGGCCACCATTACCTAAACAGGGTAATTACTCGCATTTACTATTCCCAAACCCATCCCTGAGGACGTATGGCTGCGGCTGAGGCCGCTAATCTCGCCGCTTCGCGCTGCGGGAGGTGCCCACACGCACTTGGTTCCCTCAAACGAATACGGGACAGAAGCAGCGGACGGCTAGCGTCTTTCATGCGCTTCCTCATATCCCCTCAGTGTCCTGTCGCAGAACCATGTAGTCTCGAGCGTTCGCCCAGCCTGTTGCTGCTCGCTGCTGACTTGCCTTCCTTGCCCTTCGTTCCGCAGCCGGGCTGCAGTTTGCTAATACTTCATACTTTCGTTTACCTTACCTTCTCTTCGAACTCTCTGGTAGCGGTCCTAGCAGGCTTAGGACTTTACAATCACGATCGAACTTTCCATCTCGAGCGCGGGCGAACTTCTGATGTTGTTGGTGGATTTTTTTGAGCGGCACGTTTGAGAGGGCCTATCGGCCCACGCCCTGACTATTCAACATGCCGGTTCCCAGGGTCCAGAGGAAGGAGGATGTGGTGAAATATGTTGTGATGGAGAGGAATGAAGAGGGCCAGGCACAAGAGGTGGAAATTGCACGTGTCGTACCCACACCAACTCCGACCACGTTTATCAACAGTCCACATGTCCAACCTCGAGCCACTGTACTTCAGATAATAGACAACGAGGAAGATCGTGATCCTGATAGGAAACCCCAAGTGGTACGGAATAGGAATTGACAAAAGAAATGGACATTAGCTGACTGGACTAGTGGACGCTTACCGTGATGAGTGGTGCGCAAGCGACGGGAGCTCTCGCTGCGAACAACCCGACTGCAACAGTAGTTGTTGCAATCCCTCCACCTCCCCGGGAACGTGAAGGAGATGGGGGAGGAGGAGGAGGTGGTGGACACAGGGGCATCTCACAGACAACAGAACACTTGCTCATTGCCGCTGGATCGATTGGTATGGGACACACTACGGCGCAATCTGAGCCTTTCGCTGACTGATATAGGCGCCACAATCATCATCGTCATGGCGGTTCTGGCCATCTACACGATTCGCAAACGAGGCGTGTCGCTCACTCAAACCATCAAACAGAGGAAAATTCAAGTCCCTCGTCGTGGGCCGCCACCACCACTTAAGTTTCAGGGCGAGTGTGCAGCGAAGCAGTCATTCAGTAACGATTACGGTGCTCTGAGGACCCACACAGTTACGCCTCCGCCAGCTGCCATTGCTCGCTCTGGCTCTTCACTGTCGCAGTGTCCCTCCACGGGCCCGAACCGAAATGACAGCTTCAATCTGCAATCTCACAGAAAGCCGTCTGCTGACATGGTAGGGTCAACCTTTCTCCTGGAGTCTCCACCGCTTCCGCGTTGCAACAACTCACACCGTCGAGACCCCAGTGCGACACCATCGTCACCAATTCTAGGTCAGCAAGATTTACGACGAAGTGCCTCTACTCACAATACTCGCTCTGTCGAGGACGACGCTTCCGAACTCCGCTATGGAGATACCTCTCAAGAACGTGCACAGTCTCCTTTGCCTCCACCACCCACATTTAAACAATTCCTCAACAACAGACCATCCATATCGGGCAAATCAGGGTTTGGCGGCATGACGAGTCGATTTAGCTGGACAAACTCCAACGCACCACAGACGCCTCATGAACCAAACCGAGACACTTACCAAGCTGGCCGCGAAAGTTATATGACCACGCGATCGTCAGTTCACCGCTTCCGCACCGTCGATTCCTGGGTCAACCAGCAATCGAACCGCATCGAAGCACAGAAACTAAGAGAGCAATTCCGCCTAACTTCTACCTCCACCGTCTACTCAGGCGACGACGAAAATGACCACGTCCCTAAAGTTCCTGCTATGCCGAAGAACGTCGAACAGCTCCGAGAGTACTCTGCACCAATGAGTGCATCACTACCGCTCCGCGCGCCCCTTACACCACCACTGCCCATTTCCAAGAGCTTACCCGGAAGGAACATTAGGCACGAGAGACGTGATAGCCGCACCACCATCGATACTGCGCCCATTTTCAAACACCACCCTGGGACCGAGGTTCGCTTTAGCACTCGCAGCGCCGTGCCCTCCGAGATCCTCGATCGCGGCCGCATTCCCAATGTCCTGTCGTGAGACCACACACGAACCTTTTTCCTTCGCGTTTTCCTGTTCAAGTACCCTGTAGCACCAGCGTTGATTCATTGCATCTGAGCGGTTGCCAGCAAAACAGGGGAGAGGGGCAGAACCAGACTTGGATTTTTCGCGCGCGCATAGAGCAAGGCCGATTCCTTAATGATAGGTTTTGCGGCCAAGGGAGCTCATATTCTTGCATGTGTGTACATTATTCGGCCGGGAGGCAGGGACGGGTTGCCACAGAGTGCATTATCCGTTATAATATCAACATTCAGCATTCATTTGCCAGCGTCTTTTGCTTTGGTGTCGTTGATTGCTGTGTGGAGATGCACTGCATGCCTCGCAGCGTTCACTTGTCTCGATCAAGCATTGCGAGCGTCCAGCCGGCCTTGCCCTGGAGCAGGATTTCGAATTACGTGCGTCTGGGACGGAGGGCGGGCCACTTGCCATCCGGTCCCATGGGTTCGAGGGGTCTCAGGTCTGGGGAGGGTTTCAGCTTCGGCGCGAATCGCACAGGGGTACGACCAGAACCATGGATCCAACATCATCCAAGGGTGGGCTTGTGGCACGTGGGGTCGGGTGAGCTCAGTTGGAAACCAGACGTGCTATAATGTCACGATCGAGAGAGACGATTCAGTACTTCACCATCGCAGATGCTGGACGCTGTTCTAGACCCAGGTCTAGCAGTAAAACGATCCTGACTCCATCATTCACACGAGCCAGGTGGTTGCATAGTACTGCACTGAACATGAATTCGTTTCGTATATACATCTGACCATGAGCGCAGAACTGTTCCATCAACACACGCCCTCCGGAACGACGAAGCTGTTCGTCCTGCTCGTAGAACTGTACTTCGCGCCCTTGCCGAGGCCCCTCTTCGCAAAGCCCGTCCAGATCTCGCACTGGTTGTCCCCTCCCGTCAGCGCCAGATCCGCGTCCAAGATGGCATCCCGCGCAGAGACGAAGGTGGGGTTGCAAGGCTGCAGCTTCATGCCATCCATGACGAGCTTCAACGTGAGATACTTGCCGTCCGTGGGCACACCGTTGCTGTCGAACTCAGGAGAGATGCCGTCGTTCTTGCCGTGCTTGTCAATCAGGTTCCAGAGGACCTCGTACAGCATCGTCGCCCAGATGGTGCCGATGAAGTGCACCTTGGTGAGGGCGTCAGCGTCTTTGTAGACGTGCGGGTTGGTCTTCTGGTTAGTGGAGTAGATGTAAGGTCGCAGACCTGCAGGTGTGCCGTAGACCCACGCACCCATGGCGTAGTCGGTGGTGCGTGTGTCATTGGGCTTGAGGCGGATGGCAGTGGCGTAGAAATCGCCCCAACCTTCGCCCATGCCGCCGCTTTCAAGGACGTTGAGACAGCCTGAGTTCAAGGGTCCGCCGGTCAAGCGGGTGCTGAGGCCGTGCGTGTACTCGTGGATGACGACACCAGCTTCGAAGGCGCCATCTCTCCATGGCTCGGTCCGGTCCCACATGTACATGCGCATGCGCGCACGCTGGCCGTCAGGAGGAGTCTGGAAATTGGCGTTGTTCAGTCCGGCACCGTCCTGGGCGTTCAAATAGACGAAGTCGTTACCAACCCCTCCCTGGCCGTTGTTGTTGGTTTCGAAGTTGCCAGCCTTTTCCGTAAAGCCAAGCTTGTAGAGCAGGTCGTGGTACATGTTCGCGCTGTAGAAGAGCTGGGTAGTGGATGCATTGATGTAGCTCTTCCAGTCGCTCGTGCTCGGGCTGTACGGGTATTCGAAGTCAAGGTCTTTGCTGTGTGGACGTGGGAGGTTGAGGTAGTCAGTACGGGCATCCCAGTTGCTCTGAGCGACCCCATTGTTTCCCAAGAGAGTGTCGTATGTTGTCGCGCCGTCACTGTGCCAGCCGAATTCGCTTGTTACAGAGTCGAAAGGATCTACTACAATGACACGTTTGCCTTCAGTTGGGTCATTGATTCCCCATGGGCTAAAACTGTCAGCAATGATCTGAACGCCGGTAGGAAGCAACTTACTAGACTTCGTATGTTGCGTCAGCGGCATAGTCAACCACGTGGTGGATTTTCTCGCTATCCTCGGCATCGACATATGTGAGGAGCCAGTTAACGTCAACGTCAGTTTCAATCCTCCAGCTCAGAGCAAGGCTGTCGCCTGTCTGCACATAGACAAGACGAGCTTCAGGATCCGAAACGGTGCCCGTAGTCCTTTTGATCGTGTAGACATCGGACTCAGTCTCCTCAGCCTCTGCATTGTCTGCAGACATGGAGAGCTGGAGTGTATTTACAGCAGTCTTGAGGGCTGCGATGGGCTCGACGGTATCACGCTTTTTCAAAGAGGGTGTCTGTCCATGGTAAAAAGAATTACCAAAAGAGAACACGTCGCCGTTACGGGCAATGTTGACATTGAAGTCCGCGTTGTCAATGTCCAGGCCGTTCACGGTTTGCTTGAAGTTGAAGTGCGCAATGCCATTGTCACCCACGTAGTGATCGTTGACCAGACGAAAGGTTGCACCAGGGACCTAGCAAGATGATTAGCGAAGGATTCGGTATGTAAGTTGTTCCAGAGTGGCTTACAGTCGCCTTCACCAATTCCGTGGCGGTGTCCACAGCGTCAGCTCGCTTGATAAGGGAGGTAATTGATGGATCAGACTGTACGCTGGTGGCATTGGCGTACTCTGTTTCAAGGACCTGTCGAAATGCGTTGAGATCTATAGCTCGCTTGCCCAACATACGTGGGGCGTGAGTGGGGTGGCTGTAGACCTGCCGAGTGGCCAACGAGGCCAGCGAGGCAAGAAGGAAGGACCGCATATTGACCCGCGTCCTGGCTCAACACAAGGTGCCCAGAGTGTTGCAGAGAATGGTCGACTGAACGAGTTCCCTGTGGTGAATATTTGTATCCTCATTCTCCTTCTTATACTCGGGTCTCTGTAAGTAAGACCCAGTTAGATAGCCCTAACCGTGGCCGTATGACATGCCAATAGTCGCATGCTCACCTACTCATGGCGTATCTTGATACCTAACCCTATCTACGGGACCTTCCTATAGGGCAGATCTTTCGCGACTGCCTTTTGCAGCCATGATTGAGTTGCGATATCTACTGTAGACTCGAGTAGGCGCTCAGCCAAGGTCGGACCCTGAGTACCTGCAGCCTGGGCACTATAATGTGCCGGGGTAATCTTAGAGGAGACCAGTTGACCTTCCAAATTAGGTAGAGCCGCGGGTGTAACGATAACCGGGGTGGTAAGACATGGTCCTTGGCGACATCTCCAAGTCGGAGCTTCATCTTCCATGTAAGCAAATGAAGTTCAGAGAGGACATATATGAAGACAGTATCGACCTTGTTGAGATGGTGCGGCCGTCCAGGATATCTAGGTACCCGAAACGGGGCCTTGCGAATGCATGGCTAACGAGGTTTAGTCAAATTTAGTACGAGAACTCTCTTCGAAATCTCAGCGCCTAGGTCCGTGGGAATGACATTTTGTGCCTGCCTATCTGGGTAATCAGATACACCTTCCTTCTCGTTTGCGCCACCGTACTCAAATGGCAAGAGCGACAAGACGGCAAGTACAACCCGCCGTGGACGACGAAGCTGGCGCGTACTGCCGTTGTAGAACTTTCGGAGTTCAAAGGTATACTTGCCATGATTGTATGAGGCGGATGATAAGTGCACTCCTTACTATCGGTAGAGCTTTCGGTTCATGGAAGCATTAGGTCTTTTAGTGCGCGTAGCTCAATGCGGAAGGCCTTCGTGGATGCTACTGCCGTGATCTGAATCTGTCCGTAGACCTAGAATCATCAATGAGTTTTATTCATGGATCTCCCCAAACTAGAGCGTACTACTCTCCTCATCCGCTCCATGGCCTTCCACATCCTCCATGTCCTCATCCATACCAGGCCATAGAACGTCCCCCTTCCAAAGAGCCCTTACATTCAATATAGCAACGAAGATCCACAGCATGACCAAGATGATCGTCATCGCCGAGCAAACACCTTTTATGGCATCGCTGTCTAGGACGTTTGCGATTTGGATAAGGGCGATGGTCAATCCAACATTAGGGAAGATGAATGCCCACCAATTGAGCGTGAAGTGCATCTCCTTCCATGTCCAGAGAACAGAAACAGTGGACAACGCGCTAAACCAGAATGCAAGCAGCCAGAGGAAGATGCCGGCGGGGACACCAATGGCTTTCCAGACATCACCGACAGGAAAAGAGCCGATGCCCAGGAAGTCTGGAGGAATGACTTTTGGTGCCTGGGTGCCGAGGGCGACTAGGGTGTTTGCGGTGTATGCTATGACAAATCAATTTGACAATTCGAAGTGATTTGAATCCAATCAGGGAGGAACTATACCGGCAGGTCCGACCGCAACATACATCGCCGGCTTCTTGCTCGGCTCAGGCAACTCGCTGTTGATGAGCCTCGTCACATAGATGGTGTACATGATCAATGCAATCCCCCAGCCCAAGCCCTGGAAACAGATGCCTCCAATCATGATCGGCAAGGCGCTATCCTGTGGCTGACTGTACTCCAGCACCGCAGAAAGCGGGCCCAGCATGAGAAAGGGGTACACAGGAAGGATCCAGGCCGGCATTGCTTCCATCACAGGGAGCTTCCTCGTGTCAAAAATGACGTGGTATTGAAATACCGCAACAAGAATCACGCATCCAGCGTACGTCCAGAAGAGTACCTCGAGCGCTTTTACGAGCCATGGCCCAGATGAGGGAACACCGTACTGTTGTATGCAGTACAGTATCAACGCGATGGACACCCAGAATGTACCAAAGAAGAAGCTTTCATGAGGATGGTGCAAGCTGAGAGACAACGACCCAGGCTGCGTGCGAAGAAAGCGGTACATGATACATCCACTGAAAATGAGAAACAGGACCAAATCCAGGACAAAAAATATTTTTCCGATCGTCTTGAGACCGTCGAATCCGAAAGGTTGCTGGCCCAGCAGCGTGGCGATCGCGCCCGTAGACATTGTGCATTCGAACCATGACCAGGTAAAATGGTGCAAGCGCTCGCTAAAAGGAATGGATTTCTGCGGTCGACTGTCGCTGAAGAGCCTTCGCGGATGCATTGCGCCGTTGGATATGGAGTTTCCGAGCAAAGGCGTGACCTCCGAATTCAGACGCGCCATTGTTGACAATTTTTTATTTTGGCGCTTTCGTGGCTGTCGTTGATGGTGTTTTACGTCAGGTACTTTGTGCCAGTGAGCGAGAAGCGGCCATGAGAATTGGTGTTGACATCATGACCCACGGCATGATCGAAGAAATCCGCTTATAATACCCAATATAGCTAGTTCCGGCTTCTGTTTCCAGGATCCAAAAAACGCTTTATAAACGTTTTGTCGAACTAGTAAATTATCTTCGGGTAGCATCGCCCTGTACCGCGTCTGAGAAAGGACGACCGTGGGGTCCTTCAAGTCGAGACATTATGGCTTCTACGGCAGGTTTTGGTGAAAGTGATGGGAGCCGCATACATAGAGATCACCTTGGGCATGTGAACAAGGGTCGGTCGTGGTATGGATGATGATTGTTGAGTCGCGTCTCGTATTGAGATGGACGACGCGCCCGGGCGAGTCGGGTCGCACGTGCACACGTGCACCCATTAGGCTGGGCCCACCAAAGGAGAGCGACGCGTTGCGAGTCTCTCACAAGAGACGTTTCCTACGGCACGCGCGAACAGCTGCATCATGTCTCGTGCTCTAGTTGGAAGTGCGCAATGCACCCAGAGTAGTTTCCCGATGCAGCTCGCTCGGTACCGCCGGTGGCGTTGGTAGGGCATTATGGAAGCAGCGCGGGGCTTCCGTCTGAATTTGCACTGCCGCGGACCACTCATCCACGCAATTGACACTGCGATATTGCGATAAGAGCCTTGCCCCGTATTCGTGTGCTCTTCATTGAGTCATTTGTTTCCGCACCGATCTCGAGGAAGCCTCGCTTTCACAGTACAACTTCGCACCACCAAGTACGACTATGTCTGACAAGCAACTGAGTAGCAGAAGACCCGATCAAGGTATTTCTAGAGCAATTGCATGAGACCGGTGTTCACTTTACTGTGATCTGAGAAATACGGTCCGAACTTGATCAGGTTAAAGCCTGCGAAAGGACATCATGCTTTGCGACCCTCGCAAAGGCTCTGCTAATGGACGCAGCGCCTCATGGATCCCGAACGCCGCACCTCGACCGCCCGCAATGAGAAGACCTCGCGCATGGCCCTGATCCCGAACGAAGGCCTGCCGACAAACAACGCGCACGAGAACGCCGGAACATTTGCCGGAAAGTGGCAGACACGATGGAAGAGCCTGGAGAGACTTATGGCCGAGTACAATATGGAATCGCGAGGCATACAGCGCGTCGAGCCCGATGAGTGCCACAACTTGAGCCAGCTGGGCTATTCTCAGATTGCCATTTTGTGGATCTCCATAAATTTAGCAGCGAACAACATTACGCTGGGTATGCTAGGCCCCGCGGTGTTCGAGCTAGGCTTTTTGGATTCGTGCCTCTGCGCCGTCTTGGGTATGCTGGTCGGGTGCCTTGCGGTAGCCTATATCGCTACCTTTGGCCCTCGCAGTGGGAACCGGACCATGATCCTCTCCAGATACATCACGGGGTGGTGGCCGTCGAAGCTCGTTGTGGTGCTCAATATCATCGTGTTTCTCGGATACTCGCTGATCGACTGCGTGGTCGCTGGCCAAATCTTGTCTGCAGTGTCGAGCAACAACATGTCAGTCGTCGTGGGCATCATCATCGTCGCTCTGATCACCTGGGTCATCACCACTTTTGGCTATGAGGTCTTTCATTACTACGAAAGATATGCGTGGCTACCCCAGCTTATCGTCTTCAGCATCCTAGCTGGAGTCGCCGGGCCGAACTTCAACAAAAGTGCGGCATCCCTGGTGTCTGGCGAGACGCTAGCTGCCAATCGGCTCTCCTTCTTTGGCCTCACTCTGGCGGCCGCCATCACTTATAGCGGAGGTGCTGCGGATCTATTCGTCTATTATCCAGAGCATACCGCAAGGTGGAAGATTTTCGCTATGACTATGCTTGGGCTTACTACTAGCTTCACCTTTGCCTTTATCCTCGGTATTGGTCTGGCATGCGGAATGTCTACAAACCCAGCGTGGGAGACGTCGTACGGGGTATCCCAAGGCGCACTCATCGTGGAGGGCTTCAAGCCACTCGGCGGTTTTGGCAGCTTCTGCGGCGTCATTGTGGCACTCGGACTTGTGCAAAATCTCATAGTTCCTACCTACGCTTCTGGGATCGATGCGCAGATTCTCGGACGCTGGGCCGCCATGATTCCACGAGTGGTCTGGAACACGATAAGCGTCGTCATCTACACGGTGTGTGCACTTGCTGGGCGCGCTCATCTGGCCGAGATCTTCACGAACTTCCTCGCGCTCATGGGCTACTGGGTGTCGATCTGGATCGCTATCGTGTTGGAGGAGCACCTCATCTTCAGGCGAAAAACTGGCTTCAACTGGCAAATCTGGGACGACAGGAAGAAGCTACCACTAGGAGTTGCCGCTCTAGCCGCGTTCATCGTAGGCTGGGTTGGCGCGATTCTGTGCATGGCTCAAGTTTGGTACATTGGACCGATTGCAGGACTCGTGGGCGACTATGGCGCTGACGTGAGTCTCATTTCGTCCAGTGAAGGCCAGATGTTTCTAACAAGTGATAGATGGGCAACTATGTTGGCTTCGCCTGGGCTGCAGTGATTTACCCTCCCATTCGTGTGTGGGAACTAAAGAGATTTGGAAGATGATGTTGATGATGTAAAGAACTGGAAGAGCGGCTTGATGTCTGTGCGCAACCAAGCGATCTTGCTTCCACATGAGCAATCCAGCGCTCATGTTTGTCAGGTTTGCGGTGTCCATTGCTCCGATAGCCATGGTATTCCGGTACAGCAGCACATAGGGAAGGCATATATCTTCACTTTTCGGTCGTCAGAAGCGCCGGGCTTCGCAAAGTATATATCCTAGGCGACCCAGTCGCTACCTTTCCCCACTGTTGTCCTATCACTACGTTCACCCTTGGTGTGTGCATCTCTCGAGAATTGCTGGTGAACGAGACATATCAGCGAGCAATTCCTGGGTTTTCGCGCGATCATCTGATGCAGTTTTCACGTTGCCTTCTTCTCTTGTGTGAGCGGTCTCTCATTACAATTTGGCTGCGCCAGCGCCCACACCTGTTCCAAGATTGTTACTGCTTCCCTAGTATTGCCGCCGCTTGCACTGATACCCAACAAGTTGGGGCTGGCGAGTTTATGAAAAACGGCAGCCTCAATCTTTACTTCCTAGCGTCCTGGAGCGATAGTAATCTACAACGCCGCCAGCAGCTTCTCACGCCCAATATTTTTCGTCTCTTATGGCCTCCTTCCCGTATGCCTTACGGCTGCGGCCCCCAACCACTCACCTGGGCAAGTACATTTCTTCGTGATTGGTGTTACTTGTCTTCACCTGCTCTCGCCATATCGGATCGCTCCTTCCACCACGACAACGCTTCGCCTTGGCGTCGCTGCCTTCACCTTGATCTGTTACAAAAATTTTCCACTCGCCGCCTTCACCTCGCCCACTTTCTCGCTTATCGTCTCGCACTGTTGACCATGCCTACTTGTAAGTCCCTGCTCTGCTCCTCTCGACAACAACAACCTAACTGAGCAAAACAGTCGCGGTCGACGACCTCATCAGCCTCGCAAGCGAACCGGTGTCAACAAGCATGACAGTGAGTCCGCTCCCAACGCCAACGGCTCTGCCTGCGGGCAAGACGGTCGAGAACAGGCCGCGACAAGTGTCGAATGACAGCTTCGCGAGCTTGACTGGTCTCATGAAGTCGAAGAAGCCGTGGACTGTGGCGCCTAAACCCAAGATCCAGTCGCTCATATCGGGTGAGTTGCCGAACAGTGGCCTGTGTATTCTTATTCTGGGGTATCACAGCGGATAGACGAAGGCACACTAACATGTCCGTACAGTGCCTACTAATGGTCTATCGCAATCCGCGAGCAAACTCGCCGTCCGCCACCTAGAGAAGCCGAGCGGAAGTTCACTTTCGCGTACTCATAGCACTGGCAAGGAGAATGGCTTCAACGCGCCTACCCCATTCCAACCCCAGCATGCTCTTTGCCTTCTTGACAGCGGTACCGCTACCGTAGAGACCCCGCCGAGCAGCCCTCCGGCTCGCGAGCAGGGATATGACGAAGCCGTTATGAAGCGAATGGAGGACATGGTCGCAGAGATGCGCAACATGAATACAGATGAATCGTCCGAGTGGGAGGCCGTTTCGAAGGCGCCTTCGGATCAGCAACTGGACTCGCCTACTCCGACCCTAGCTGGACCTAACAAAGCACAAAAAGCTTCAAGCAAGCAACACGGCAAGGACACCTTCCGCCTGCCGTTGACCCCATCACCTTCATCCAGTCTATCAGACCACGATGAGCCCATAGTCCGCGTTACTCAGGCAGTTTGGGACAATATGATGGACCAGATGGCAAAGCTCAAAAAGGACAAGCTGGACGCACTTGCAAAGCTCTCGACCCTGGAGCGCGAAGAGCACCTGCGCCGCCAAACCAAGGGTGATAACTCCAGTGAACTCGATCAGCTCCGCTACCGCCTTGAGGTGAACCAAGATTACAAGGCGGCTATGAGCCGGGACATCCGCCAGAAGGATGCTGAGATTTGCAAGAAAGAGCTCGAAATTGAAGACTTGCGGAAGCAAGTTGTCGAGATGGATGTCGTGCGAAAGCAAGTCGAGCAGCTCCACGCCGAGATCCACTACCTACGTGTCGAGGCGGAACAGAAAGGAGCAGATGCTGGATCCTTTACACAGTTAATTGAATTCAAAGACCAAGAGATTACGCGATTGAAGGAGGTTATCCATCGCATTCAGGGCCAGCTCTCTAGCCACCAGACCCGCGCCGACAACCTAGCCGAGACCCAGGCTGCCCGAGAGAAGAAGCTGCAAGTTTCCCATAGTATATCAAGGAGTTCAAACTTTGCTAATAGCGCATAGGAGGCAGACTAAACAGCAACTCGAGACTATCGAAGACTCCAAGGAGAGGTTGCTGGATGATCTAGACAATTTCAAGACGGCAAGTTGTCTCGCAGTACACAATTACATGGCATGATTGCTCACCTGTCGCAGCAAATCGCCCCCTTGAAGTCCAAGTTGAAGGACTTGGAATTGCAGCTGCGGGAAAAGACGTCCAGTTGCGATCGTATGCGCAACGACCTGAGGCACACTGAGCGGAGACTTGAGATCACAAACAAGGCTCTGCATAAAGTGGAGAACCATCTTCATCTCAAAGGCGCTGCACACCCAATCGTGCCTAGCGATACGACCAAACTGCCGAGGCTGGTTCTGCCTTGCATGGAGTGCTTCGCCAAGAACATACCCTGTGACTCAAACAGTCGCTGCCAGAACTGTGAGTTACCTTGAGATGTGTCATATGCCGACCACTAATCACCCGATCAGGCTTAGTTCACGGGGAGAAATGTCTTCGCTGGAAATGCTCTCAGATGCACATCTTGCGCGACGGTTGCCAGGAGTTTCCTTGCATGCTCAACCATGATCAGAATGGATGGCTCATGCTTAAGCAAGATCAGCCACAGTGGTAATTCATCAGACTTCCCGGTCGTGATGGAAGCATTGAGCTGAGCTGCCAGAACGCTAGGTTCCCGCACGGGGGCATATGGAATACGTTCCTGGGGCGCGAATAGTGTATCGGGGTACGAATATGGAGTCGAAGTCTGCTCGTGCAAGCGAACATGCATGAAGCTACCCATGGTAGTCCTTCGCTCCTATGAACTTTGAAGGTATGTTCCATTTTGTTGTAGCTCTCTCAAACAGGAGGCCGTGCTGACTGGGATGCCAGTAGTTACGCGGGTCTTCGACTGAAATTCCTGTCTATAATCACTTCGAGGACCTACTGAGACCGATCAGGTATTTGTATTAGTGAACTACGGGAGTCTAAAATGCATTGTCAAAGGAGGTTTGAGGAGCATCTTGGCCTGCTACTGGCAGCTATTGTAACTTCATTCTATCTCTCTGCCTGCTTCCCTCTGGTTCCAGTTTCGACGGCTACTCTCCCTTCTTGGTCTTGACTCCCACGTATCTATCATATCTTCACGACGAGCAATTTACCCACTTATTCTCCCTCCGGCGGCCATTGCAGCCTCCCTACTCTTCCTGGGCATCCCGGCCGCAATAGCACGATCTCGCGCGAAAACGTGCACAATCCGGACGTTGTTGTCGGCACAAAACCACCATGGTCGGTCTCTCTCGATGTAGAATACTCGCATTCGACCTACGCATAGTCCCATATGACGCCGTCCTCGCGACTGGCCTCCACTGTATTACTCACGCCCATTGATGTCCTGTCCAAGGACAATCTGGCGAGGGAACCGAAGGCAGTTGACCAAGGGTATGGCCACTGAGTGTATGATTAGTATGACGTTGATTTTACCGGGGGAGAAGGGTAGTAGCGTACGTACAGTGCTCCTTTCCCACCCACTAAATAATATAACAGGGACGGTAGAAGAGCCTTGTGTTTACACCTGAGTCGTCCTATGATTGTACCAATAGTAAAACGGCTATTAATCGTGTCACTTGTAGTCTGAGCATCCGAGTTGCTAGGGTAGGTTGGCAGGCTGGGCGGTGACCACGGTGGCAGCGAAGATGTGGTTCCAACAGCTGGTGGAAGGCTCGGTGGAGACCCAGGCTCGCGAGTGCGATTAGTCTTGCAGCACATTGCGTGCCAGTCCTTCTGGTAGCGGCGAAGCTGAAGAGCATCTGGGAGCCGCTGGAAACACAGTGCGATGGTGGGAAAGCGCCGGTGGTCCTCCTTGTGAGGATGCTGATGGGGGTATCGGCTTCCACCAGCATTGAGAACAAGAGAAGCGTTACAAATACCAAAGTCGGTCGAATTGGGAAGATGAGTTCCAGTTTGTGGCGTGAGCCTTTCAGGTAGGTATACGCCGCACCAATCCAAAGCTGAGTCCTCTGCTCGGCTTCTGCTGCTGGTGATTGCTTTGCTCAAATCTCCTCTTCTTTTTCTGACTCTTTTCAGCTTGTTCTCTTCTGAGCTCCATGCTGGCTTTGACTTCCGCTAGGGCAGTGCGATGCTTTGAAGCAACCTTGGTATGGTCCGCCCCCTGCTCGATCAGCAGCTCCACTATGGCGTCCCTCCTGGGCAAAGACAGAGCGTATTCAAGCACTGACGAAGGGCGGTTATCTGTGGCATCGATATCGGCACCAAACTCGTGGACCAGTGCGCGTACCAGTTGGAGGTCGCCCATCTTGACTGCCGTGAACAGCGGTGTGCGGCCAAACTGATCTTTCTTCTCAACAATTCGGTCTTTGTCCGATCGATCATTTAAGATCTTTCGCACCGCTCGCATCCGGGCTTCGTCATTTCTCGCCTGGTTGATTTGATAATGAAGGTCTAGAGAAGTGTCGGTCTGGCTGGGGAGCTGAGACTCCAGGGAAAAGCTTGGTCGTTCATCACTCGGTGTACGCAAGACACTTGAGTCGGTCGAGTGCTGGGATTGGAACGAGGCACTTGTGGTGACGGATGGGTTTCTCTCGATGGCGGCTAGAGGTTCGTATACGGTAGAGTCATTGGACAAAGTACGATTTCTAGGAGTCGATGCACCATTCGGCAACGACAAATCGGTCGTGAGAAAAGGACTCTGGAACTAGGACTATCAGCGAAGCACAAGCACAAATTAGGCTGTAGAACATACAACAGGGGTTGTTGGCGAAGCTTCGGACTGTCGCCGATCGATGTTCATCGCCAACTGACTACTTGCTATTAGCGGGGGAGTACGTATAGTCCTTCCCGATAAAACTCACAGGATCCCAAGGTTCACAGAAAGTGCCATAACACTTTGATAGTGCAAGAGCTCTTGCATGGCATTGTCCACGTCCCTCTGCGAAAACCTCATGTGGATCTGCGTCTTCAGCCTTTTGTATAATGTATCCGAACCCCGCGACGCCTGATCCCGGACAATGTTCTGCAACTCCTCGAGTTTGGGTTTGAGACTCAGCAAGGAGTTGTTGATGAGCCGCGGCACGTCCTCGCCGAGATCAAGGCCACTGTTACATTGTCTCTCTACGGCGAGCACGTACTGCTCCAAGCTGTCGAGCTGTGTCGTGCGCCGTCTTAGCTCATTGTCAAGGTCGCGGGTCTCTTGTATGAACCTTTTCGTTTCTCTGATTATGATTAGAGAGGCCGAGATCAACGTGATTATACCAGAAGCTGGCTCGGCCATGCTGGATTGGGTGGGCGGAACCCCTGGTAGAGCTTTGGGCGGTTGTATTTGCCGCTTTTTGGAGCTTTGGAGCTTTCCATATGCGGCTAATAAAGCGTTTCGAGAGCGTATTCACTGTTTGATGCAGACCAAGGTTGTGGTGCGATATCGTAGGGCTGAGTGGGACTAGTGAGTCGAGGAAGCTGGTGTTGGGTTATCGTTGTAAGTGCATAAGAAGAGCGGGGGCAGGCTGGGTGCATATACAGGAAGGCTGAGGCTCCGCAAGATCATGACAAGGTCTGCCACATCAGATGAAAGAGCTAGGCAACCGGGTGCCTGCCTACAGCCAAGTCCACGGGTGTGCTCCGAACTGCTCACAGCCTTGTACGACGATCAGCTTGGGTTACCCGTCAAATCCCCGGTTGCACATAAAATGTGTACAAATCTCATCTTGAGTATCGCCCCCGCGTCATCGACACAGTATTTACGATGGGTCTTCTTGGAAGACTTACTTGGTCGTAACACCCATGGTTACCTCGGATATTGTGAGCCGTGAGTCGTGAGACGGAGCTTGAGAGGTGCGTGTAGGGCAAAGCAGATGGGCACACAATTGTAGAGTGTCTGCGCGCTTGTGATCAAGCGATAATGTGATCATAGCTATACCTACCCCTCCCAGGTTGGTGGCTTGCGATCGATACGTAAGATTTGGAGCGGACAAAACTGAGGCATCCAATCGTCGTTCAGGCTAGCTGACCGCGCATCTGCTCAGCCTTCGCCAAGTTGCGTACCCCTCTAAGCAGACGGGAGCATCACGAGGTCCTCGATTCGCCACAGTCAAGTCAAAGGTCGCCTTGCGCCACACGGAGACATCTACAAGGATGACCGAAGAAGAGCACATGCAACTTGTTACAATGCCATCCTTGATGCACACAAGAATCTTGTGTAATGTATAGTGTCCAAATTAATATGGATCGCGACGGGAGCTAGCGAACCAACTGCTTCGATTTTGCTTTTGCTTTCTCCACGGATATACAAATGAGATGGAGTAACGCATGGCTACACGAACGAGGCAGTGTAAGCCTAACGAGATTCCGGTGACCGTGCCCAGAATGCCTAGCTCAACCTTAGGAGTAGGGCATGTCAACAGATAATATGAGCAATTCGTACTCTCAAAACTGATGAAGTTTGACCCACCTGCATTGTTCCGCTCGGGTAGGTCGACGTCAGCCTCAAGAAACCTGTCACAACATGGCGGCTCCGCAAACCCTTGCTACAGCACAGGGGGACCGCAATCGGCCAAGAGAATCCGTTTCGGCTACTGGACCACGAGAGACGTAAGTCCGAATGCTCTTGTTTCTGGTCATGATCAAGCTAACTTGGTAACAGTATCGACAACCCGCTGTTAACTTTCGACGATACGGTCCACCGACCAGTCACCAAGAGGACCGATTTGGAGCAGTATGTCTTCAACTTTGCCGACCGATCCAGCCTAGGAGACCGATACGATTTGCTGCTATTTGGCGCCCGCTTCGCTCGCGACACACATGAGGCAATGAGCAGATACCGCGACGAGCTTACTGCCTCGGAGATACGTCTACTCGAACACGAAATGGAACACGAATCGGAAAAGAAAGCGGGGTTCTGGCAGCAGTCGAAGTTCTTCCGCGCTACCATCATCACCGCCAGCCTGGGAGGTCTGGTTCCTGCTTCGTGCTGACGGAATATTGCTGAGCCACTCCAGGTATGATCCAAGGTTGGACACAGAGCGTCAATAACGGGTAAGGTATCAAGCCAGGACGAAGACTAGTGTACTGACAGAATATGCTTGCGCTGTAGGACAATCAATGGGATGCCTCAAGATTTGGGACTGTGCATTACCCGGGACAACTGTGATGGTAACACTGCAGATTTATGGACCTTCGGTATGCTGAACGCCATACCACTGCTATCAGCTGCAATATTCGGAACGACGGTCGCCGATCCACTCCAAGAGAACTACCTCGGACGTCGTGGTAGCATCATGTTGTCCTGCTGCATAACAGTAGCTTCTACGATTGGCGCCTCGGCGACTCATAGTGTAGCCCAACTTGCGATTTGTAGAGCGATTAATGGAATCGCGCTTGGAGCGAAGGCATCGATCGGTAAGACAGAAAGGTGCTTCGAATTGAGTCTTCGCAGTCGCTCACTTGGACAGTCCCGATTTACGCAGCTGAAACAAGCCCCGAGCATATTCGTGGTACGTACGGAGACTCCTCAGTTTGAACTGCGCTGGACAATGCGACCGCTAAGATTCTTGCGACTCGTCGAGGATTTACTATAACCCAGGTCACATGGAGTAGTTCATGCTGCTCCCAAGGACTAAATCTTGCTAACCGGTCAATGCAGGTGCAATCTTGGCTAATTGGCAACTTGCCGATGCAGCTGGTACTTGAGGTCTGGTATCTGATGTCTTTGCCGAGTGCTCATTTCATACAGGGATTTTCCTCGCCTTTGTGGTGAATCTGGCCATTGTCAGCTACGTGAGCAATGCTTCTGTGAGCTGGAGAATCCTGACGAACACTGCCCTGATTCCTACCATACCACTTCTTCTGCTTATATATCTTATGCCGGAAAGCCCGAGATATCTTATGAAGCATGGGCGCTATCAGAAGGCGTTGCAAGCGTTCGAGTTCCTTCAGACCACACGGCTGCTGGCTAGCCGTGACTTCATGTATGCGCATGCGCAACTAGACTTCGTACGTATATCCGAGGGAATATTTGAGCCTTGCTGACGGTACCCTGCGACTAGGAGAGCCGCCTACTCCATGGAGGAGCCAACCAGCGCGAAAACCTAGCCGAAAGGATCGCTGGAAGTTCTAGTCGCGTCCTGCAAGTCGTGGACAGCGAACCCGGTTCGATCAGACTGGTAGAGAGAGACGCATCGCAGACATTGATTTCGCCAGCTGACCAGGTTCTGCGTATAACGGAGCGGTCGGCCTGCGAGACCTCAGCGCCACGAGACAGCCATCAAGCATCCCGCGATGAGACGCAAGCCAAGACGATCGTTTCAAAAGAAGTGCAGGGCATCGTCAGTACTGATCCGGATATGCAAGTCCGGACAGAAAAGGACAATCCGTACTTGTACATCATCGGTGTGACAGGCTACTTCAAGCGCCTACGAGAGTTGTGGATCAACAGACGTTGCCGTCGAGCACTCTTAAGTGCAGGAGTGGCAATGATCAGCCAGCAAATGACAGGTAATAGTTATTGCGATGACTCACAATAGCGAGCTAACAGTCCAGGTGTCAATACAATTGCTTTCCTCGGAACGGCTGTATGGCAAAATTCTCTGGGTCCCGAATCGCCTGCCAAGGTCTCTGCCATCATAGGCTTGATATGGGGTGCCGCGAATTATTTCGGTGGCCTCCCGGTGAGCTAAGCGATGTACAAATCTGCGGACAGTACTAACTTGAGTGATGGCAGGCATATTGGCTATCCGATAGAATTGGCCGATCAATTCTTCTGGCGATTGGGCTTCCTAACATGGCTTGGTCCATGCTCGTCTTTGCGATGCTTTTTCAGATGCCAGAAGGGTCGTCCGCGCGCGTTCCCCTGGTCAGCGTGTTCGCCGTCATCTTCACACTCTTCTATGCGCCAACCGCTGTACGTCCTGAACATCTTCTTGCTGCTTGGAAGCGTGGCTAACATAATATTTTCATCCAGGGGACTTCGCCGTTCTCTATCTCAGCAGAGGTTTTCCCATTGGTATCGAGAGAAGTCGGCATGGCAGTTTCTGTGGCGATAAATCTGTTTGGTGCTGGAATTCTTGTCCTTGTCTTTCCCATGCTCATGCACCAGATTGGTACGTATTCCTCGAATATCAATGTTTCTCAGCTGACTCGGTGCCTCCTTTTTCAGGCACAACAGGAAGCCTTGCCATATTCGCTGGCTTGAACCTAGTCGCGTTCGTCTTGGTATATCTCTTCGTTCCAGAAACAAGGCGTCGTACGCTTGAAGAACTCCAGTTTACGTTTGATCTACGGACGCGGTGGCATGTGGAGTACCGAGTCACCTATATTCGCCACCACTTCACCAAATACTGGTGGCAGTATCTGACCAGGAAAGATGTACCGCCGCCGCTTCCGTTCTACCGATGGGCTAGAGAGACGCATCGTGACGAGGTTGACCTGACTTGAGGTGTTAAGGGTTTGGGTTTGGGTTTGAGATGGTGGATACGATGTTGTCTCTCAACCGGATGTGCGGATGACGTCGTCGCTAGGGATTAGGCAAAATTTCAAGCACTTCGTCGAGCCAACTAACAAAAAATGTATTCTTTTAGGATTCACCAAGAGCTGTCTCTTTCGCTTTAGTCTCTGTTTTAGCGGCGTCGGCGAAGGTCATGAGCTGGTTCATGCAGGTGGAATGTGGAGTGAAGATGCGGGGCAAGAGTGGGGCAGCTCCTTTCTCACGAAAGCACCTCACCGTAACACATTCACTAAACTGCTTCTTGATTGGCATAGTTCCGGCAGTTATACTCAGCCGTAGGCGCTAACCACTAGAATTCATCTGATACCCACTTCACTTCGTCGATCCCCCGCAATTCCTCAACCCCATTAGACTGCTGCTATGATACTTATGAACCTTTTCTTTCTCTGTATGAGCTGCTCTTGGGCCCTGACTACTCAAGACGGACAGGTACTTTACCTGCGGACAACATGCCTTCAGCAACCGAGGACAACCATTGCGGTACCTCGAATAGTATAGCGAACCCTAGCATACCGACATCATGTCCTTCCTGTCCAACCCCCTTGAATTACTCCGGCTCTCTTGATCACCTAAAATATTTCGAGATCACTCCTATAATTGGGCGCGAATATCCGACCGTCAAAGTGGCCGACATTTTGAATGCGCCAAATGCAGAAGAGCAAATCCGCGACTTAGCCATTATCATTTCAGAACGAGGTGTCGTATTTTTCCGAGACCAAGACGATCTGAACATTGCAGATCAAAAGAAGCTCTGCGACTTGCTTGGGAAGTTCAGTGGGCGGCCTGAAGACCATGGGCTACACGTGCACCCAATCTATCGTGATCCGGGCAACCTGCCACTCCCGGATGGGACGACGGACAAGAACATGTATTAACAGGCCCTAGCGACGACCACAGAAAACGCACTGACGCAACTAGATATGTCATCAACTCAGAGGCGCAGAAGAAGATCTACAAAACAATGGCCAGACGAACCCCAACCGAACCTCGAGATCTTTCCCGGGAGTGGCACAGTGATAGCACATTCGAGACCGTACCATCGGACTTCTCCTTCCTAAAGATGGAAGAAACGCCTCCTCACAGCGGTGACACGCTCTGGTGTTCTGGCTACGAAGTATACGATCGTATGTCGCCATCTTTCAGAACCTATCTGGAATCGTTGACAGCAACGTGCGCGCAGCCTGTTTTCCGAAGCGCGGCAGAAGCGGGTGGCTACAATATCATGAGTCCCCGAGGAAGTCCTCTAAACGCTGGAGACGATTTTGCACCCAGCCATCCAGTCGTGAGAACGAACAGGGTCACGGGATGGAAAGCCATCTTCGTAGGTGTCGGCTTGCACGTAACGAAGATCAACGACGTATACAGCTACGAAGATCAGATGATCCGGGATTATGTGATGAGGCTGATTACACGCAATCACGACTGCATTGCAAGGATGAAGTGGACGAAGAATGCAGCGGCGATTTGGAACAATAGTTGTGTTTGGCACGCTGCTACGGTATGTCTTGTCTCATTGACGCTGCATACTCTGCTTACCAAATGCAGCCTGATACTCATCTTGTGAGTGGTAATAGAGTTGGTGTCAGGGCCTCCAGTATTGGCGAAGTGCCGTATCTTGATCCGAAGTCGAAATCTCGAAGAGAGACACTGGGCATTCCTGTTGTATGAGCAATTAGGACGATCTATCTAGCGATATGTTTGGTGCTTTCTTTTTCATCGCAGTTTTCATCCCTAACTCCTCCTAACATGAACAGCAAACGCTCTAGATTATTACGAGTCGAATTTACTTAGCTTAGTGGAGCTTTCCTGCTAGAAGCGCTTGCACTGTTTTACTTTCAGCTGCGTAAGGTGTCCCAGAAGGGATTACCTGTTTCCGATCGAAGGCCATAGATATTTTTTTAAGTCGATAGGTATCAGAAAATCCAAGTCTGGTCACCTGAGACATTTTCTCGTGCATCTATGGGATTGTGTCAGATGCGCGAAGAGTCTGTCGCGACCCAAACCATCTGTCTTAGCCTGACCTACCACCATTAGACCATATAAAGTCGACCGTGATGATGCGCCGCTTGATGTGATGGGTGAAGCTTCCGGTGAGGCTGCCAGCCTGCAGATGGCTCGTTTTTCTTCATTGGTTATGCTTCATATGGCATATGCAGCTTCCCGGAGAAGCGGTGACACCTGATTGCTGGCGTATGCAGCTTCCCGGAGGAGCGGTGGCCCCTGACTGCTGGTATATACGCCCTCAGCGCTCACCCTTCGTAGAAGAGATATATCATCACTTTTTAGCCTCATCTTAGGTTCACACTTGAGTCCGCAGGACGTCCATCTACTTTCCTTACCACCTTCGTCTTGAGGACATACCTTTTTCAATGAAGCAACAAAAACGACAACAAGGAAGAGAAGCCTCCCCCGAATCGAAGGCGAAGTGATTTTTCAAAACCATGAGCGACCACACGAACGCGTATCAAGCAGCCCAGGCGATGGCAGGAGGGAATCACCCCGACCACTTCATGGCCATTGTTCACTTGCTGGATCAAGGAGCCAATACGGACTCTCACCTTCGAGACATCATCAGCGTGGTCGCTGCGGGACCGCGTGAAGCCACCCAGGCAGACTCACTTTCTCCTTGGATACATGTATGGAGTAACGGCTGTGCTTGAAGGACAGAACGTGGCAAGAGGAATAGCATGATGCAGTGGAAGACGGTTACCCGGAACTCCCGGAATATAGCGACACCTGGTCCACAGGCACCGCGGACAACGACGACGATAACGATGTCGATAGCAATGGCAGTCACGATGGTAACGACGACCCATACGGCGAGTTTGCAGTTTTCTGCTCGGAGTGCGGCTGCTCCTTTGACAGTCACCTAGGACGGATGCGTGTTGGGAATGGCAAGATGATTTGTCCGGAGTGCGTGAAGATCTCGCGGCAGAAGGAGAGGGAGAGGCCGAGTCGTCGCTCAGGCAAGGCTCGCCTTTAAACATTTCAGGAGCTCCTACATCTGGACCGCCTGATGTAGGCTGCTTGTGGTTGCGCGTTAGATCTTTATGCCCGTATTGCATTTCCTAGAGCAACACGTGCGACAATTGCACCGCGAGCCTCTCCTTTGCCGCGTCCTCCCACTCTCGGTCTTGAACAGCAAGAGAGTTGGCGAAACGTGTTTTTTGCGATTCAAAGTATCAAGTAGCCTGGATACGAGACCAATAATATTGAAAGTTTTCTCTCCCTGAATTACCATTTTGTGCTCCCTACATGGCCATATCGCTCCTATACAGTATGGCCCCAGCTCAACTGCCTCTCCACACCCTCGTCTTCCTTGCCACCTCCTTTCCCAGCCAGGCTGACTTTGATCTCGGGCTTATTCACCAGCGTCTGCAGCACAACGCAGTACCTCTCCGTGAGCTTCCCCAGCGCCTCGACCTCATCTTCCGTGACGGGTCCCTTGCCTGCCGTCTCCCCAAAGACGATGTCAAAGGCCATACGTATGCCTGTGATGCCAACCGGCGCGTTCTTGTCGACGCCCATGGTGCCGCGAAAATCCAGATCACCTTCAGCTGTGACGGTGCCCGACTCGATGGGTAGGCCGAGCGCCGTCGCGACGGCTTTGAGCGTGACGCCAGCACAGGCTACGAGCGCGTCGAGCAGCATGTCGCCGGAACAGAGCTCGCCGGATATGTTGGGGTCATTACCGCCGGCTTTTGGGTGGAGGCCTGCTATTCGCGAGGCCTCTTTGACCGCGGCGCCTGTGGAGAGCTTGCAGGTTATGGACGTGGAATCGAGGTTGCCGGTAGACTTGAGCGTCACAAACGCAGAGGACGGATCGCTGCGGTAGCTTGCCTTGATGGGCGCTTGTTTTTCGCGGAGTGCTTGCGTCGCTGAAGACATGGCGAAGTATGGCGTAACGGATGTACGGCGCGAGGACTGTGTGTGGAGCGAACAAAAGAAGATATAGAGACTCTGTCTGTGAATTGTTTAGTCTTGCGCTTACAAAACACACAGTGGCAGTGTTTCCAGCTGCCCGTTACACGGTAGTCAACATTGGCCAAGCAATTGTAGAGGGTACTGTCAGCCAATCTACCCCGCAGCGCTCGCATGCAAGCTTCACATGTCCAGTCGCCAGGATGATGGTACTACTCTTGTGTGACGCATTGCTGCTTTTGATTAATGCTGAGGGGCTGTCGGAGTTGCGCAAGTGAAAGCTGGTCTCATGAAGACTTTCATCTTGGAGTCTGCCAACTACGCGATGGCGTTGATGGAACGTGCTTTGCTTAGTTGCCAACATGCACGTGACTTCACTCCGACCGAGATCGGCCCAGTCCAGCCTCTCCCCGCGCGAGCGGGTAAGGGACGTTCCTACGATGCTTTTTCCATGCGAGATAACCGATTTCCAATCTCGATTGCCAAATCGATGATGACATTCACGACGAAGGCGTTCTGCCTGGTCTCAATGACCTCGGAATTGACAATGTGGACAACGCCATCGCCTTCAATCTTTAGTCTCCAAGCGAACTTCGAGGCATTCTCGAAAACCTTCAAAATGGCAACCAAAAAGACACATGATTTACGATGCCTATGCATCGACCACTTGGAGAAACTTGCTGCCGAGCGGATGGATAAGCAAACACGCGACTACTACAATGAAGGAGCGGATTCAGGCTCGTCATTAGCTGAAAACAAGTTTGCGTATCAGAAATATCGCATTCGACCGCGCGTGCTGCGCGATGTTTCGTACATCAACACCAGTGCCAACGCGTTCAGCTATATGAACAGCATTCCACTGGGTGTTGCACCGACCGCAATGCAATGTCTTGCGCACCCAGACGGGGAGCTCGCAACAGCGCGGGCATGCAAGGAAACAGGCATCGTCATGGGCTTGAGGAGTTTCAGCACAACAAGCCTGGAGAACGTCAAGAGCGCACTCGGCGACTCTCATCCTGCGATGTTGCAACTCTACCTATTCGAGAGCCGGGATCTAATTGCCAGGACGAAGAAAGCAGGGTAAAAAGCCATTGCACTGACTGTAGACACGCCGGTCCTGGGGCGACGGAATCTAGAAATCAAGAACCAATTCACGCTGCCGAAGCACCTCAAGGTTGGCGATTTCGACAGGGAGGTTACGAAGACGGTGTCGGAGAAGGAGACACAGTTGAATGAGGCGCGCAGATGGACGTAGGAAAAGGCAGCGAGTCAGCCCGGCCACCACGACGGCGAGCGGTGGATTTCACCCAACGGTCGCATCACTTTCCACACACATGCGCCGAATCCGAAGTTGAGTTGGGACAGAGACATCGAGTGGCTCAAGAAAGAATGCCACCCGGAAATGGAAGTATGGGTGAAGGGCATTGCCACTGCAGAAGATGCAATTCTTGCTTACCGCCATGGCGTTGACGGCACCACAGTTTCCAACCATGGAGGGAGGCAGCTGAATGGGGCGATCGCGACTATCGATGCACTTCCTAAAGTAGTAGAGGCTGTCCGCGCGGTGAACCGCAAGGTGCCAGTGCATGTGGATGGTGGGATACGCCACGGGACCGATGTTGTCAAGGCGCTCGCTCTCGGGGCAGATTTCGTTTGGATAGGTCGATCGGTGCTTTGGGGGTTAGCGTATAAAGGTCAGGAGGGTGTAGAACTGTGCCTGAGGCTGTTAAACGATGAGATCCGTTTGTGCATGGCCCTTGCTGGCGTCACGAAAGTGGAAGACATAAGCAAAGAATATCTGGCAAGAATAAGTCGAGATGGATTCGTCAGTCGCCTGTAGACAGACTTATGGCCTTGACACTGGTCAATAATGTCTTTACCTGCAAATAAATATGGTCATAATGACCCTACCGTCTGCGGCACCTACTTTTGGTTTTTTGAAGGCGTGGACTCGAGTGTTGACTGATGAGGCTACGGGCTGGTGATGACGGGATATCTATGAGTCTCTATGGATGTCCATACCTAGAAACAGTGTGTTCTGCAGACCATGGACTGCAGTGAACTGTGTCTGTGCTCGCTTGCTTGGGGTACTTTTATAATCTACATATTAGTATATATATACTTTTTCTTTCACATACGACCATAGGAGACTGAAAGCTAGGCTTCCCGTCCGCTCAGCCATATATAAGCAGTCTACCGGCGGATCAGTAGTTAAGTGGGTGACCATTAGCGAATCCCCGCTGTTGTATGTTTTTGTTTTTGTGGGTGGTAGAAGAAGTTTTGCTCGGATCACCTCACGAGTCATGGCAGCCCGCTCTAACCAACCTAGCACAACAGGGAACCACTTACATCCCTCACCACGTAGCGAGAAGTACTCCGTAGCGAGAAAATCACAGGTACTTAGACTTTAACATGTTGAAACTTTATCCACATCCAAATATCTGTGCTGCACTATCTAGGGTAAACATAGACTTTCTCTACCTCCCTCCCTAGCACCGCTTTTCTAGCACCGCTTTTAGTAAATTACGAATTTCGTCGTCGCCTTCGCGCCTTAAAAGCGGGGGCTATTTTTTACGGCGTGGCACAATTTACTACAGCTCTAATACTCTCGCCCCACACGCCAACCGGAGGTTGGCCCTGCGCAGCCTAACGTAACTTCGCAGCCTAACGTAACTTCGCAGCCTAACGTAACTTCGCAGCCTAACGTAACTTTATATTATAGATTTTTCTATTTTATTAAATAATAACTTATAACTATGCCCAAATATTATGGCAAGAGCTATAAAATTAAGTAGTATATTTTTAATTATCTTTTTAGTTTTTTTGCTTAAAAATACTTAATTTTATATTTTTAAGCGCATGCTAGAGTCTAGATTAGCTACTATAACTATAGTAGCACGAATCTATAACTTTTAGAAACCTAAAATAAAGCTCTAAAGTTATATATATATTGTTATAATACTATAAGCATACTATACCTTATACTATAGTTAAAAAGCACTATCTAATATATTTTTCATCGCGCGTACCCTAATAGTAGAGCTCTTTTACTTAGTAAAAATTAACTATTATAATAGCTATTAAAAAATTTAAACTATTATTATATAAAGCAAAAGTCGTAGCATATTAATTATATAGTAATAATATTGTTAGAAGCTTATAGCTATTATTTTACTAAGCTTAAAAAGGTAATATATATCAACGGCGTTACCATATTAGATACTTATAATATAGACGAAACCAGCTTCTATATAGGTATTTATAGTAATTAATAAATTATTATTATAAAGCTTAGTTATTTTTATATCTTTACGCTAGAGACGTCGCGTAATTATATTATAAGTATTAAATTAATTTCTAATAATAGAGAGGTGCTTAAACTAATACTTATTATATAAGACGTTAAATACCTTTATTATTAGTATACAAATACGGCGCTACTTAATAGTTATATAATTATTATATTATATTAAGATATACTAATAACTTTATTTTAATAAAATAACTAAAGTTTTTTAAAATATAAACGCGCGCGCTAAAAAGGCATAAAATAATTACTTATATTTAATAAATTTAGTAGCTACCTTACTATTAAGCCTATATAGTTTTATAATAACTATAAGATACTTTCTTTTTTACTATTATTATATTTATTATATTATCTACAGCCTCTAGACGTTATATGTTTTTAGCTATTAAAGCAAAATTATAAAAAGGCTATAAAAATAGCTACCTAAACTAGCTATATAAACTTTAATAAAGTTAAATTTTTATATATAATTATTAAGATTAGAATAAATATATTTAAGCGTAGAATAATTCTAAGAGCTTATTTATATAAAGCTACTAGCACCTATTTAAACGCTATTCTTATTAATTCTATCCACTATTAATTTAAGCCCTATTACTAATATACTTATAGTATATTAGTAATAGTATTAAAAGGCATCGCACGTCCTAAAGAGAAGTAATATATTAAATAAAAAGCTTATAAAATTCTTATAAAGCTTATAATTACTAATTAATAGTCTCGCGCTAGCTTAGCGTGATTTTATAAATATTATTATAGTAGCTTAATAACGCTAAAAAAGGTAAATTAAAAATAAAAGACTAGTATAAAAAAGTAGCGTAGTAACTATTAAGACAGCGCGATAAGTAATTAATTAACATATAAAGCTTAAGACTTAAAAAGTTACTCCAAAGGCTGTAAAAATGTATAAGGACGTCCACTTGCAGAGTCTACAAAATCAGTCCCAATAGGTCCCGTCTCTTAGAGAGATGACTGTGGATCCTGCCCTACTTGCTACGCCAACTCCATTGTATATTAGCCCATATAATTGAAGTCTACGCTGTCAAAAGACCGGATCAATTTTCATACACTCAGTATGTTCAATACTTGATACACCAAAGCGCATTCTCTCCCATGAAATCGTACGACAACCTCCTGAAAACACTCTTTCTAGCTCGTCGCTTATGGCCGGAATTAAAAGAACGTTAATAGCAAATATTAAAAGCCGTAGCTAGCGTTTCCTTTGTGCGCTTTTACACTACTATTATAGAGGCGAACTTTAAAACTTCGTACGGTGCCTTAGTATAATAGTCTTTATATCCATCCTGACTTGCTGGCCGAGTAATACGTTAATTAAACTCGGTAATAATTTAATTAAACTTATTATGTTCCTTTAGAGGCGCGATATCTAGTGTTTTATATAATACTATTGTTAGTAGTAGCCCTAAATCTCGATACTTTATCTAAAGCCCTTTAACTTTAGGAAGCATAGCCTTCTAATAGTCTCTCTTTTACTAGATTTTTGCATATTTCGTACGACGATTCAGATAAAGAATAAGTGCTATAGCGTAAAAGGGAGAATTATTAGTTTTATAATAATACTTATTAAACTTCTAAACTGCTTATTAAATTTAATACACTAAGTTTTTATTTATATAATAATAAGTTAAAGACTTCTCTATATATTTCCTAAGGACATTTATTATAAAGAGCATCTAATTAAGTGTAATATAGTTACCCTAAGTCTCTAGAGTTGCTTAGTTAAATAATTATAAGGAGGAGCTTATTATACGGAGAATAGTCTAGTCGTGTTGCGAAAGATAATCCTTTTTAAGTGTGTTAAAATTAGTTTTAACGTACTTATTAATAACTAATTTTTTATTAAGCGCATTGCTTAACATTTAATACTAGCTATTTTATTATATAGATTTATTAAGAAGGATTCGCCACTATACTAAAAAAACAAATTCTTTTATATAATTTATAAAAGAACAGGAGTAAATAATAATATTATAAAGCTTTCTAAAAATACCTATTATCTAAAAGGTATCTTCTCTTTCTTTTTAAGCTTGCTTATCTAATTTATTCTTAAAAGTGTTTTCTTTATTATATAATTTAATCTTTTCGAACTAAGCCTTGCTAAAAGGAAAGGACTAAGCAATAAGATTTATTATATATCCTTAGTAGCGAATCCTTTAATATAAAGGACTCTAAGAAATGCTCTTATTATCTAAAAGATATTAAGATATTTGTCCGATTACATGATTCTTTACACTTGCAAGGTGGCTGGCACACTTGTATCCTTGTATAAGATACATTCCTCCCTTGCATAAGATACTTTCTATAATAAAGTAAGGAATGTCTTTATAGTTATATAAAGGATGCTACCTCCTATAGAAGAACTAAAATTTATTTTATTTTATTTTATTAAAAACACCCTTTAATTTAATAATTAAGAGTCTTACTACCTTAACTAATTACGATAGCTCTATCGACCCTTAAAATTCCTATATTAATCCTAACTAACTATATAAATTACACACTAGAGCTTAAATAGCTTAAAATGAGATACTAATTCCTAAAAGTCTAAAGTATTATTAACCTAGCGTTAATAAATAAACTAAAGTAAAAACTAGCGATACTAGTGCTATTATTAATAAGTAACTACTATCTAAACGCCGTCTACACAAATGCCAACCTAAATAACGTATTAATATTATTAGCTTATTTATTGCTAGTAAGTGTAAAAGCATACAAGGATAATAGCGACTATTATAAAGAATAGCTTAAGATCTATAAGATTATAAATCGAGTCTATTAAGAAGAAAAGGTAGGTCTTAATATAGTAATTACTTTTTTTTATTAATAATCTCCGCGTATCTGCAGAACGACTACTATATTCTTTAAAAAATAATAAAGTAATAGATTAATAACCTTATCATTGTAGTTAAGGTTAATTATTAAAATTAAAATTAACGAGCAAGGGCAAGATACTAAAAATCCCTTAAGCTAATAAAAATAATTAAATTATAGGCTATATAGCTATTTAAGTATAACTATATTGTCGGTTCACAGGTAGCAAGGAATAAACAAGTAACTCTCTGTCTTTGGTATCTGGTGTCTGTCTTGTCTTGTGTGTGTGCTATAATAGTTCTATATACCTTCCTTCCAGTTCTTGTGGATGTGATAGAGTACCAGGTGGTGTGGAGGCGAAGGGGTT
This sequence comes from Bimuria novae-zelandiae CBS 107.79, assembly GCA_010015655.1. Lineage (NCBI taxonomy): Eukaryota > Fungi > Ascomycota > Dothideomycetes > Pleosporales > Didymosphaeriaceae > Bimuria > Bimuria novae-zelandiae. The sequence continues at coordinate 310,710 of ML976659.1, forward strand.
TCGGTACAGTATCAGGTTAACTAGAAGTAAGGGGGTACAGGGGTATGATAGGGTTACACAGTTCCCTTAGTGCGGAAGGCGAGGCTGTGCAGACATATATAGCTATAAAAGTAGAGACTGTAACGGCCAGCGATAATGCAGCCTTGCGGCTGGTGGATTGGCGCTATGTACAAAGACTCAAAGCTAAAGAAGAGAAAGGGATCGAGAGGGCCGAGCAGGCGGCATATAGTCTGCCGCTGTCTGGTAACTGCCATCTCAATGCTGCGACTGCCCTCTCAGTGTAGCAGCTGCCATCTCACTGCTGCGACTGCCCTCTCAGTGTAGCAGCTGCCATCACAGCGTGGCAGCTGCCATCCATCGCCCTTGTGACGATGCCCAGATCACAGCAAGTCCCACGATCGTCACAGAGACTACTCGCGTCCTAAAGCTTTTAAAGGCTAAACTTAGTTAAAGAAGATTTATAAAGGCAGTTATCTATGTCACACCTATATAGATAATAACCTTCTAGTAATATAGAAGCAAGGATGTAGCTATATTATAAAAGTATATAATAAAACTCTTTTAAGACTATATAATCCTATAGCACCTAATTAAGGATAAATAAAAGGGCGCTTTTACTATTATAGGTTTATCTCTTACTAACAATAGTAAATCTACCTAGGCTATAAATAGGGACGCCTTTCTTATAGATAAAGAGTATTATCTAAAAGTTAAAAAAGACATTAAAATTATAAATAATAAAATAATAATTAATATTCTAAATTTAAGCAGTCGCCTTAAAGCTTTAAACTAATAATAATTAGTCTAAACACGTATCTATTACGATGCTTAGCTATACTTAATTTAAGTATAACTTACTATATCTTTAATAATATTAATTAGTTTATCTTATACTAGCTCCCGGTGCCGGGAGACTTTATATTGGTAAGGAATACATAAATATAGATAATAAAAAATACAAAAGCGTCTATCTTAATGTATAAAATATAAGTGGCACTTAAATAATATAGCTAGAAAATATTGCCTATTATCCTAATATACTCTATAATCTTATATTATTCTGATTACTCTAGAGGTAAGGCCATTAGTAGGACATAAAGATAAGCCAAATAACTCTAAAGAGTAGAAATAACACTATACTAGTAGAACTTTAAGAGTTATATAAATAGTAGGTATTAGAATATAAGATAAGGCTAGTAAGTAGTATTCCTACTAAAGCTATGCATGCCACCTATATGCCTAACATACACACTAAATAAAGACTATAGAAAGTAAACGTATTAACTTAGTACTAATAATTAGGCTATTTAGGCCCTTAGGCTCTAGAACGCTTATATAGTAATATAAAAGGGTAAAGATTAAAGGCCCCCCTACTATTAAGTATAATGCCTATAGTGAAGTAAAACTAAAATAGTAAATACGCTAACAAGCTAATGAGCTAAAGCCCCTAAAAAGCAAGTCGTAATTAATTTCTACGACTATAAAGTAGATAGCTTAATAAGAGAGAAGAGCTAAATACTAATTACTAATTAATTCTCTAGCTTTATATGAGACTTCTACTTTAAGGATAATTACCTAGCATGATCTATTATTAAGTAACTTAATATCTTTATACTATTTATAAAAGTATAATATAATATTATAGTAAAAGTAATTAAATCTAATAATAATATCTTCTCTATTAAAATAAACGTTAAGAAGTAGTGCTTAGCATAAGGGATTAAAATTAAGCTTTTAGTACCTAATACTTAAGTATAAAATAAAGGGGCTAAACGCTTAAAGGGTGTTATAAAAGAGAAAGCGCGTATAATATAACTTAACTTTAACTTACTTTAGTAAATATAGCCTAAGATTATCTAAGCTACAGTTTACTTTAATAATTACACCTTAAACTACGCTAATTATAGCAATCTCTATATAAAGTGTTCTTTATAATAATAGCCTTTTAGAATAGCGTGGTCACATAACTAAAAAAGCCTAATTAAGCTTACTTAAAAGTCTATAGCTATAAAGCCTTTGCTATAACTAATAATACTAAGCGTAGTAAGAGTAAGCTCTAACGGCTAGACCCTAAAGCCTAAATAGGCTATCTAGTTAGCTATAAATTAACTAATATTAAAAAGATATAGATCCCTTCCTTAGTAAAGATAATTAGTACTTGGAACGTAATATTTAACGAGGATACTATATTTTTAGACAAAACTAAAGACCTAATAAATAATTTTATATATAATATATATAAAAAAAATAGTAGCCTAGGTGCAGTTAGTAGAGTTACCTTACTTAAATATAAGTAAGCTACTAAATTCTTTTTTAAGTATAAGATAATTAGTAAAGCGCTAAAAAAAGAGGTTAAAGGAGCCTTTAAGTATAGGGAAGATAAAAAAGTTAGGTATAAGTATTTAACACCTTTCTTAACGCTACTACTAGTAATACTCTTTATATAACTAATAGTAAGAGGTAATTAAGCTAAACTACTCCTAATAGTATAAACTAGATAATAATAAATAAGCCCTTAGGCTATCGCTTTTATAGCAGGCATAAAAGCAGGACCCTATAGACTTATTAATAAAAAAACACTTAATAAGGTATTGGTAACGAGCATTTTATCTCTCTATATAAACCTGCGAGGGACAAGGCTATAAGTAAGAGGAACATTTTAGCCGGATGGGCCGCCACTGGTTTATTTCCGTTCAATCCAGAGGGAGTGCTCCGACATACACCCAAGCCGCTAGTCGAACTTACAGTTCTGGAACCTAACGGGGTAGCGTCTTGTTCGCAAGGCCAAAGTCTGCAAACGCCTATAACACCTGTAACACCTGTAACGACGGAGGCTCTCATGTCGCTGCATAATCTGATTAACCAAGAGCTTAATGATCCAAGGAAACGCCGCCTACAGAGGCACGTACAGAAGCTCGCAAGTGCCGCCAAGGTATCATTTGCTAAACAAGCTCTCCTTCTAGACTAGAACCGATTATTGTCTAAGATTAACAATGAAGTCAAAGTTCGCCGATCGACTAGATCAGTAGTCCTAGGAAAGGCGAAGGTAATGAGCTATGAGGACCTTGAGGAGGCACGAGCAAAGCGCGCTGCGAAAGATAAAGCTACAGCGGCCAAAGGCAAGGGGAAATGCGGTCGGCTGCGCAAGAATCCTGCGCCAGGGACAGCGGCAGATACGGTTCCGCTAGAGGAGGAGGTGGTGGATTCATCGGCACCGAAGAACAAGGAAGCGCGGCTGAGCGATGTTGAACCAGCGAGACCTCTATTTCCATGGCGGGCTCCAGTAGCGAAAATGTATTAGGATAGTGTCATTGTTTAATGGTGCTCTTACGCTGGGAGTGGCATAGGCTATATAGGAAGCAGTTGTAATAAAGCAATGTTAACTATAATACATCCACCCGTAACGGAACGACATCCTCTTCTTCCGCACCCGAAATGTACCAACGTGACTTGATAGGGCTATGGATACCGTTTTACTATAGATCAGCTAATGCTAGGGATAATATCGGATTCAAACGAGTTTCCGAGGTACTATACAAAGGTTTGATCAAGAAAGTCACTACCTTGAGGCTTTTGCGACACAGCGTACTCAGAAGTTAAGAGGAGGCTTTGTCATAATATACTGTATTAAAAAGAAGCACTATGCCCAATCTAATTTCTTCGCACCTATATAACTTGTTCTATTTTTTATACAGTAGAGCGTACTCTGTCCGCTTCATCAGTATCACTACAGCCAGGCGCTGGCGCAAAGTGTCCATAGAACTCCATTAAGCCCGCCGCCATGTTTAACCGATACTAGTGCAAATGGAAATCAAAGTTATCTTGAATTATATTACTAAGTATAGTAAAACCTAGAAGATTCTAGAGAGACTGCTAGTGATATATATACTTGCAGTTCCCTGGACCCCTCTATAAAATAGAGACAATAAATAAATATATGTAAGATGAATAGGGTATAAGAGGGCTATGCCGTGCGAAGTTTAAGAAGCGTAATACGACCTGAAGAGTGTCCTAAGCAGACTAAGTCTCTCCCAACTGTAGAGCAAGTCGGTCGATATTTAGAAGGAAGCCATAGCAACCGCTGTTGATCTGAAGAGATCCACTGATCATGTACGAAGATATGAGACGGCTGCGCTCTTTGAAATGGGGGTGATGGCGTAGTAGGAGAATGCAAAGGAATATAGCCTCGGTTTGTTTGAATATGCCGGCCGTCCGGTGAGAAGGCGACGGCCCTACCGTACTCGGTATGGCCCTCGAGCACGCTGCGGCACGACCCCGTCACCGCCTCCCACACCCGCACCGTCTTGTCCCTCGAGGCCGACGCGACTAGCTGGCCGTCCGGCGAGAAGGCGACGGCGCTGACGTACGAGGTATGGCCTTTGAGCACGCTGCGGCACGACCCCGTCGCCGCCTCCCACACCCGCACCGACTTGTCCCACGAGGCCGACGCGACCAGCTGGCCGTCCGGCGAGAAGGCGACGGCGCTAACGGAGTCGGTATGGCCTTCGAGCACGCTGCGGCATGCATCCCAGGCGTCTTCCCTCTTTGACAGTGCCTTAACCCACCCTGGCATTTCGTCTACAAAAGCGTTCTGTATTATACTCGCCTCAGGGGCAAAGATAAGAGCTGAGGAATATATTTGCAGAGGAGCATGTTGGAGTATATGTCGGAATCGAAGCGTGAATCGTTGAGCGTCTTGGAGGAACCGAGAGAGACCACTATTCGATGTCTATATCGCGTGTTAGTAATACAGTATAGCAAAGTAATGAAATCCCTACATTAACCAGCGTACAAAGTGTTTCCAGTAAGTAAGCACATTGATTCGTATCTCCGACTAGACTCATCGCTTCAAGCCAGTGAAGGAAGTGTTTCCGGAGGAATGTATCTGTAGAGTCCTTGTCGCTGACATGGCGCTGGCTCTGCTTTAGGTGATACACCCAGTAACGGCAAGCATACTGTAACTCGGGTGACAGATGACTCGTGATCTTTCCTTCATTAACCTCGCTTCTTAAAGTCCCAGGCTGTAAGTCGCACATATTCTGTCGTAGGCCGTTTGGGCTGGACATCAGTTTAAGACAATGAGACACTAACCTCTCGTGGCTCGCTTGCTCATCCACCCAGAACGGGCTTTTCTTCTTCGACGCATCGACGAGGAATTCCCGAAAGGACAGATGCAGGAGCCGCACAGGCATATCATCGCGGTCTGGTATGCTTAGAACAGAGTGTAGGGAATCCAGTCGGCAACTGATGTCATCCTTGGATATATGAAGAAGGCGAGCAAGCGATGCCGTGGAAAGTGGAGTCTCTAGAACCACTATACTCCCCACAATTTCCCGAAACTCGCATGCCCACCTTTCTTTGTCTTCCTCATCCTCTTCGTGAAATAGCTGATTGAGGATAGGGAGATACGTTGCGTCGAGTTTCGAGACTTTCGCCTTCCGATACCCCAAGATGATGTCTAGGCGCTTTTTTGGATTATCACGCCGATCGGCAATGTATCGACACGCTGTAGCAGCGAAGATGAACAGTGGTACTGCTTGTTCGACTAGCGCCTCGACTTGATCCTTTCTAGGCCAGCCCGAGGACAACGATCGTTCTTCCCGTACTCGTCCTAGTTCATGCTCGAAATAGACGCGTATATCGTGTTGAATTGTTTGTTTTGCGACTTCGTGCAAGATTAGGTCTTCGAATGTGCCGTTAGGTAATTTTTTGAATCCCAGGCGGATGTGCAGTTCTGGTCGGCTTGTTACGAAAACCCGCAATGATACTGATTTAAGATCCCTCGTTCGCGAAAGGAGCTGGAGTATCACTTGTATATCACTATCTTGCTCGCATTCATCCAACGCGTCTATTACGATAAGTAGTACCAAGACTGGTGGATGTGCCACGTTTAAGAGCGGCTGGAGGATCAGCTTCTCGAATTGATCCTTCAGAGCCTTCTCAGATATGACTGGATCAGCTTCAATCGCCTTCTTGACTCCAGATCCTAACTCCGATAGACGTCGGGCCAGCTGTGTGGCAATTGTGGTGAAGAATCGTGTGGCGTTGCCGCGCTCTCCTTCGCCTCTTTTGAAGAAGAAGCTGGCCCCTAGTTGTTGCTGGTCGGCGAAGGCCCGGGCAACAGTACGCGCAATCGTAGACTTTCCCGTGCCTGCCGCGCCATTCAGCCAGAATATAGGGTTGCCATTCTTGTCCTTTGCCCATCCTTGTATGTGATGCAACAACTCGGTGCGGGTGTCTGGGAGGCATGTCGAGTTATGTTCTTCCATATGAGAGTCGAAGGAAGCGCCTTCAGCGGTAGGCAGTCTAGCTATATCAATCTTCGATAGGAGCGTGTCGGTTTTCGTGTTAACGAGGTTCAACTTGTGATTAACGCCAAGGATAAGCTCCCTATATAGATTAATTGTTAGACTTTGCTTGCGCTGTTGAACGCCTATAACTTACGTTTGGTCGAGTTGGAGCGCAAGGCTGAAAGTGTGCTCGTGCTGCTGAAGACTAACAACCATCTTCTCCACCTGCGTGCTAGTGAAGGGCCATTTCAGGGCCTGGAAACCAACTCGCTGCATTGTTTTACGGCCTCGGCTAGGCTCGAGCTGCGCCTTAAGCTCTTGCAACTGATGATGGCATTCTTTTAATGAGTCTTCCATCTTGCGTGTAGTAGAGAGCTGCGACTTGTCCTGTTTATCTAAAAGCTGTTGAAGGTTCTTAAGAAGATTCTTGATATTGGTCACCTTTTGTTGGAGGCGTCTAATGTCCCTCTTTGCGTCCTTGACGGCGACTGCGTACTGGAAGCAGAGCGCCGCGACCTTCGCGGATATGTCGACGATGGCGATCACGCTTGCCGCTCCGGAAAGGCCATCCATGATGCGGCGCGCGGTTAAGGCCGCAGGGGACGTCGTGGTTCCGTAGAAGCTCCTCCGTAAGTTCGCAAGGCCGCGAGACCGTTCTGTGGGGGTTCAAAGATGTCATCGTTCATCTTGAGTGCGGCGAGGCTGAGAAAGCTGCAGCGTTGTCTTGGCCTGTTCTAGCGCTAGCCACGTTATCGATAAGGCTTGCGGCATCCAGCCACAAGCTACACAGCCACGTATTATATAAGTTAAAATACAGCGTATTAGGATGACGTGCGAAGTCATCTTAGATCTGTGATCGCCCTGATTGGACGGCTTGGATTGGAGGTACCGACAGGGATGGGGACTCCGCATAGATTTGCGCGCGAACATCGACACATAACGTGTTTCACCAGTCATGGAGCCACACCAGTCACTGAGCCACCCCACCAAAACTGACGCAGCTTTCTGCACGATAGCTCAACAACGTAATAGTTAAATTTAATATAAATAGATTAATATAATAGCTATAATCTCTAGGTACACTAAGTCCTTCTATAGCCTTGCTTATGGCAGTTACTACATATAGGTGGTGCTCGTAATCGTCCTGCACGGTCCTCCTGCTCTACCTGCTAGAGCACCCTTTCAGCCTCTACAGCCAGCCTTCGACCTTCCTCAGCCTGTAGAGCCCCTCCAGAGGCAATATACTGCCTACGCCTCTCCTGTCTTTGTCTACGACGTTAATTAGTAGCCTGTAGTTTCCTAATATCTTCTGCTAGGAGAGTCACTGTATTCATAGCATGCTAACAGCTCTTAACTAGCTGTCTAAGCATCTGGTGTGTAGGGCTCTAAGACGGTCGTTGTAAACAATCACGTATAAGCCTAGCCTGCTACTTAACCTAAGTAGTAGTGTGAGACGTCTCAGCTGTCCATGCTGGCTCAGCGCCCGTCTATAGTAGTGACGGTGTCCTGACTACAGTCAGGCATGAGAGGACCCGATCAGGACAGGTAGGCACCAGCCCTGTCGCTTAAAAGCCAGCCTTGATGTTCTGCTCTGTAAAAACAGCCCTACGTACACGTAGGTAGATTGACAGGAACTCTTCCTTGTCTACATGATAGACACGCTGTCTGGCCAGCTCAGTCACTTCATGTCCGTACGCTGTCTTAAGAGGTGAGAAACAGCCAACATCTAAAGGCTGTAGGAGGTGGCTCGTATAGGCAGGCATACACAGGCTAATAATCCTGTGTGTCCTACAGTATTAATCAAACTCAGGGGTAGCATGGCTACTATAACCGTCTAGAATAAGCAGCCGCCAGGTGCCAACTATACAAGACTCTATATGCCGAGTAAAGTGCTCTAGCCAGGTAAGCCCTAGGCTATCTGTCGTCCAGCCATTGTCGCTAACAGCCAGTACCCAGCCAGCAGGTAGGTCAGTATACCAGCTAGCCTGGTAGAGCTTGCCAGGTAGGATAATAAGGGGTGGTATAGACCACCCAGCTGCGCAGACGGCTTCAATCGTCGTAACGTAGTCTCGATTGCCTGGCTGTATGTGTATAGCCCTGCCTATAGTGTCTAAGCTGGTGACTACTCTAGACGTAGAGGCGACCCCCATTAGGAAGCCTGTCTCGTCAAAGTTATAGGTGTCTATATCCTATATGCCGTATGTCTGTCGCGTCTCCTCCACAAGCTTGTACCAGGCAGAGATCTTAACAGGATCCTCACAGAGCGCGCGCTGACTGTGGAAGCTCCTAGTCCACTTGGTCTATAGCTCTGGCTGAGCCTTAATAAAGCGTGATACCCAGTTCTTACCCACTGGCTGTGGGGCAGGGATCTGGCCGCGCGCAGCGAGTAGATGGTCGGCCATCCTACGTACGTCGATAATATAAGGTGGAAATCCACGTCGGTTGAGGTCTAGTATCCACTCTACTAGAGCCTGCTCCTCTGTAGGATGTAGCTTTCGTTTCTAGGCGTTAGCAACGGCCCGAGGTAGGTGACCGTTGACACGTCGACGTAGGGTAGATCGATCGATATCATAGAGCCTTGCAGCGTTTCGGTAGCTAGAAACCTGTCTTATCTAAATCGCATGGGTCAATAGAGCTAGCCTGGCTTCCTTTTCAAGCTGGCGGGTGCGTTGTGTGGTGGGCATCGTGGGTGTTGTGTAGAGACGCGTCGCGATCTTGGTGGGGTGGCTCAGTGACTGGTGTGGCTCAATGACTGGTGAAACACGTTAAGCTAAATCTCAGGCTTACACTAAGGCCTGAAACCCTTGTTCTTACTCTCCACTCGGCGGCTTACCTCATCCCGGAGGCTCCCTAACCCGTAAGTACGACCTGGCCGATCTATGGCAGTCTAGGGTGCCTGACCCTAGATGCCCCCCATTTCGGTACCTAGCCGCTCCAAATTTGGGGGTCGTGAAGGTAGACTAACCCGGTGCAGGCCTGCCAAGTCATCCCTATACTTGTCACTTCTCCACCGCCCTCTTCAGCAACCTTTAGACTTTGTCTAGACATACCTACACTATTTAGCACTATAAGTACTATAAACGCTATTTTTAAAGCCCTAGTTAACAAGGCGCGTGCGAGCGCGATTAGTACTATTAACCTATGCTATACCTGCCTTCCTATTATCCTAAATAGCCTTAAGTAGTCTAATTACAAGAAGATAAAGCTCTACTAGTTTTAGGTTAAGGAGATACGTCGTGTCTAGTCTAAGGCAGTGTATATTAATCTTAGCCTAATAGATTTAGAGGACTACAATTTAATCTACTGCTACGATGCCTGCTACAATAGTAATAAAAATTATTAGCAGGTAAGTTAGCGCTTCAAGGGTTATATAGGGGTTTTAAGGCTAATTAGTAGCAGATACCTAAAGATAACTTAGAGAACGTGTTAAGTGCCCTAATTACCCTTATGCTACGCTTAAGCTAAATTAATACATATATATATAATAAGATCGACCTCTCTAGATTAGATAAGGCATTAGTAAAGGCCACCGCGCAGGTACTAGAGACAGAATAGAGTAATATTATTATATAAGTATTATTTAGTATAGTTAAGGGTTATCTAGACTAAGTTGCATAGGGCCACTAGATCTAAATTCTGCAGAAACCTGTTAACCCCCTACTACTTAGGTTATAACACCTAGCCTCCTAAGGAGATTATTCCGGTGGTAGGCCTCTTTATTAAGGAGAAGCGGAAGAGGAAAGCTTCTACTATAGAAGGGGGTGGTCTAACCTCCCTAGTTACTACTAGTGCTCTTACCCCTAGGCGTAAGAAGGTTGCTCCTAAGTTAGTAAGGGTTCTTAACCCTAATCCCGGGTTATTAATACTAATTTAGGGTAGTTAGCGTTTAAGGCTAGTATCCTAGCCACGCTAGACTTCCTTACGGAGGAAGTAAAAAAAAAGATTAAAAGTAAGAGCAATTAAGAGACTTTTTAGTAAGCCTACAAGTCTAAGCGCCTAACTAATTAAGAGGGTTATCTAGTACAATCTAGGAATTCCTGCCCCTATTAATAGTGTCCGGATTTTATTCACGTTCTATACCCTTAGGCAGTTTTAGTTAGGTTTTAGTTGGCTATAATCGCGTTAGGTATGGTCCGAATGGGCTTGTAAGCCTTTGTTAGGCCCTAAGAGGCGTAAATAGGCCTAGATAGCTCGTTCTAGTCTTTAGTCTATTTAAGAATCCTCTATCTTGTTTATTCTAGTATTTCGCAGCCTATAAGGTGTACTCTCTAGAGTAATCTATTACTAATTACTATCGAGTGCTGTCTTCCTCCTTCTCTAGGGGGGTAACCCCGCCTCTTAGGCTCTTGTCTAGGGCGACCTTTAGTCTCCTTGTCTAAGCCCTTTAGGAACTACTTTATCGCCCTTTTAGAAATCTCCTCTATAAATAACTACTAGTTTTTATCGCTATCGTATCCTTTCTATTTAACTTTATATAGCCATTCTCTATCCTAGAGTACCCTAGATCTAATTCCTTTAATTAGATATATATCCTCCCCTGCTTATAGTATAATAACCTTAGGCAGGCTTTGCTCCCGTTATAGCAGTCCTTTTAGGGCTACCTGGTTTAGGAGAGACATATAGAACACTAGGTAAATGTTAAAGTCCTTTAGCAGCTCTAGCTTATATGCCTGTTAACTAATCTACCGTTTTACCTTATAGGGACCCTAGGACTTATAGTTAAGTTTCTTCTTAGGCCTAGTTAACTATATATTGCGGGCGTTAAGGTATACCATGTCCCTTACTATAAAGGTTTAGGCCTTATGCTTCCTATTGTACCACGTCGCCTGGTACGCCTGTGCCCTAAGGATCGCTTGGGTCATCCGGGCCCTAGTCTAGGCTAGAACTACCGCTCTGGCCCTTACTATAGGTACCAACCCGCGCAGCTGTACTTCTCGGGGCAGGCCTACTATTAGTAGATTTAGGCCATACACTATAATAAATAGTAACACTCCTGTAGAGCTGTAGATGCTATTATTATACAAATATTCTGCTTTAGATAGAAGGTCCGCCTAATTAAATTATTCGTAGTTATAGAATACTTAAAGGTACTATTTAAGCGTTTAGTTCTATTATTCTATCTGTCTGTCTGTCTATAGGTGGAAGGCAATAGAGAAGAGTTGCTTAGTTCTTAAATATTAAGTAAAGGTGCTCTAATAAGCTAATATAAATAGGCTACCTCTATCCGTAACTATTAACTTTAGAGGGCTATGTAGGCGCAGAACCTCTCTCCTAAAGACCTTAGCTAGCTTTACTACCTTTAGGTCCTTTCGCGTGGGGATGTAGTGTGCTATCTTAGAAAACTAGTTAATAACTGCTAGGATGCTATTATAATAATAGGCTCTAGATTTACTCTCGGGTAGATCTATTACTATGTCTATAGTAATGTCCTCCTAGATGCCCCTTAGGACTAGTAGGCTATTAAGTTAGCTGTGCGTTACGTGTTGGACAGGTTTTACCCTAGAGCACGCTTAACAGGTCCAGACATAGTTCTTTACGTATTATTAGATACTAGGCTACTAGAACTCTTATAGCACTAGCTCTAAAGTCTTAGTAAAGCTAAAATAGCCCGCGAGGGGGTTATTGTAGTATTATTAAAGGACGTGTACCCTTACTAGAGGTGGCACGTATAGCCTATTCTCGTACCATAATAGGTTGGCTGGTCCAATTATCCAGCGCTTTAGCCATTCTGGCTTTGCCATCTCTGGCCCTTAGAGGTACTAGAGGATTCGTTCTATAGTTTCGTCCCCCTAGCTATTTCTCTTTAATAGCTCTACTATAAGGTAAGCGCTTACTAAATTGTTTACCGCCGCCTCCTTAGTTACTAACGTTTTAGGTCTAGCGACTCTTATTGCTACCACTAGTCTAGGGCTTCTTGCCTGCTTTAGTAGCTATAGGCTGCCTGCTACGCCTACTTCGTCCGAAGCGTTACCTTTTAGCTATAACTTGTGCTATAGGGCCTTAAGGAGTCTCTACTAGGAACTGCCTATCCTGCCTAAGCTTGTTTCCTCCTCTAACTCGTAGTCAGGTCTCCGCGATAGTCTATTAACGGGATTTATCCTTCCTAGATAGTGTTTAATTTTAAAATTAAACGTCGCGAGCTATTTGGCCTACCTTGCCTATTATTTAGTTAGGACTTTTATAGACATGAACCCTTACAGGTTAGCATAATTAGTTAGAAGCTTAACCTTTTTACTAATACCCTTTAGGTAGTATTACTAATACTTAAAAGCTTTAACAATCGCTAGCAACTCGCTATTATATATATTATAATTTTATTCTACCTGGTTTATCTTGCGCGAATAAAAAGCAACTAGGTACTATTATAGCTTCTTATATTTATTTAGTTACGATTAGCTTAAGATACCCGAGATTACAAAACCTAAAGCGTTAGTTTCCACTCTTAAGGGTCTTTTAGGGTTAAAGTAGGCTAGTAAGGGCCCTCGCATAAAGCTCTCTTTTAGCTAGTAAAAAGAGGCCTTAGCCTGCTTTAGTAGGCTTATTATAACTAATTCCTTAAGTCTCTATCGCTGTCCGCCCTTAGTAGCTCCCTCTAGCCTTCTTATTAGGGCGTAAAGGGGTGCCGCTACTTAAGAGAATCTTTCTATAAACCTTTAATAGTAGTTAGTAAAGCTAAGGAAGATCCTAACTGCTTAGACTAAGTTTAGTTTAGGCTAATTTTTATAGAGGCGACGCGGTCCTCCTCTATCTCTACGCTGTCTAGGAATACTATAAAGCCTAGGTATCCCATCTTGCGTGTGTAGAATTCGTATTTAGACAGTTTGGCGTATAGCCAGCGTTTAATAAAGCGTTTTAGCACTGTCTAAACGTGCTAGATGTGTTCCTCCTTCGTCTTAAAGTAGATAAGGATATCGTCGAGGTACACAATATAGTAGATATTAAGAAGGTCTAATAGTGTATCGTTAATATGGCTTTAGAAGGTCGCAGGCGCGTTTATTAAGCTAAAAGGTATTACTATATATTTATACTATTTATATCTTGTTTAAAAGGCCGTCTTCTATTTATCTCTTGCCCTAATTCGGACGCGGTGGTAGGCGTCCCTTAGGTCTAGTTTAGTGTAGATCTAGGTATCCTTTAGTTAGTTAAGGGATTCCTGTATTAAGGGAAGTAGGTATTAGTTCTTTATTATAACTGCATTTAGTCCCCTATAGTTAACGTAGAGGCAGAGGCCTCTATCCTTTTTCTTTACAAAAAGGATTAGTGCCCTAGCGCTCGATCGCGACAGTTAAATAAAGCCCTATTTAAGGTTCTTTTAGATATAGTCGCGCAGAACTGCTGACTCTGACTTTAATAGACTATAGAGTGGTCTAAAAGGCACTTCCTTGCCTTCCTCGATATCAATCTTTATCTCGTGGGGGCCATAGTTGGCAAGGATGCTTGCGGCTTCTTTAGAGAAGGCTTCCTCCCACCGTCCCTAGTATTCTTTAGGTAGCGTCCCGGGTGGGCCTCCTAATGTGTCCTTTAGGGTGGCATATATAATAAAATAGTTATTTGCTATATCTTTAGCTATACCAGCGAACTTTTCTGCTAATTTAGTAAAGATCTTAGTCTATTTGCGCTTCCTATAGGCGAAGCGAATAGTCTTATTATAAAAGTTTACGATAGGGTTCTATTCTGCTAGCTAGGGCATTCTTAGGACTATGTTAAATCTACTAATATTACTAACTATAAATAGGCAACTACCGCTCTCGGTTTTACCACGACTATCTATAATAGTATAGGGGAGCTTTGCCTAGCCTAGAACGCCTAAGTCTTATCCGTTTAGCGCCATGTAGCGTTTGCCTTTTATTATCGTTACCGCAACCCCTAACCGCTTTATTAGATTACTACTAACGAAATTCGCTTTAGCTCTATAGTCTACTAGGGCTTTAATTTATTATTAGTTGCCCTTATGCTGTACTTTACCATCTAGCGCAATTAGTAAGCTACTACTCCTATTTCTAGGGGTCCTTGCGACTATAACTAGTTATTATTAACCCTTATTATAGTTAACCTTACCTGTAGACTATTAGGCCTCCTAGTCTACAGCTTGTCTTTCCCCGCCTTAGCCTTGTACTTTAAACAGGACGCCTTATAATAGCCTAGTTCGTGGCAGTAGAAGTATTAGTCCTTGTCCCTGTCCTCTACTACCTAAGCCTTCTTCTTGCTATTCTTATCGCGACGGTCGCTATCGTGGCGTCTCTAGTATAGTCTTATATTATTTAACCTAAATCGCTTTCGATCGCGCCTTTTATTAGCTAGCTTATTAAAAAAGTTATTATTAATATCGTATATGCGTTATTTCCCTAACTTATAAAGTTTTAACGCTTACTAATGCATATTTACCTTTACTTCTAAGTAAGAGAGGCTCTTCTATTTACGTGGCTACTATTTAAGGCGTTCTTAGATTTTCTTATCTAGTGCCGTGTAGAAGTTATTAATATAGTCTTTATTATTATTATCTAAGGCCTTCTCTAGGTCGCATTCCTCTTATTAGTCCTTAAGGTAGTTAAGAAGTTCTATAAGGGTCTTCTTACCTTATTTAGCTACCTTAATCCTTTAGCAAGCGGCACTCTTTCGCTCCTAGGCTAATCTTAGGAAGTCTACTATAGTCTACTATAGAAGGTCTTAGGTAACTTTCCTATGTCGCTTTCGCTCTAGGATCTTGGCGACTGTTTAGTTCTAGTAGTTACGTTATATATCTCCTAAGTATCTTACTACGAACCTAACCTGCGCTTCGTTAGTTTTAAGAGCAGGTAAGAAGTTAATATAGTCCTTATAGGCCCTCTTTTATAAGTTTAGTTCCTTGCGACCCTTACCCTTAAATTAAGAGGGTTTTAGCGGCTTTAATAGCTATGCGTCTAGGGCAGCAGTCGCTATTTAGATCTAACGTTTTTTATCGCGGCTAGTGTAAACCTGGCCTTGTCTATCCTTCTTTTGCGGGCGTCGGATGCTTTTAAAGGCCCTAGATTAGTCTTAACTAATATTATCTAAGCTTAAGGACGCGTCCTCTATTAAGCTATCGCTTAATAGGTTATTACTTATATCTTTAGTCTTATCCGGGTTGCTATAACCCTCCTTAGGCTCTAGGGAGTTGTTAGAGATACTAGTAGTTATTATCTCGTTCCTAACTAGGGTCTTGCCTTTAGATCGGTAACGCTTTGCTATTAGGGAGGCCTCTAGTTCCTAGATACGTTATTAGAGCTATAGCACGCCTAGGCGTTCTTAGAGGGTAACTTTCTTTAATTATTAGTTATTATTACTGCCTATAACGATAGGGGGGTCTTCCTCTAGGTTTATAAGTATCGTTAGGTCTTCTGTAGGCGTTGCAACTATTAAAGGCTCTTATTTAGAGGGTCCTGCAAGTAGTAACCTACTTTAAGGGTCTCTTACTATTTTTAAGGTCTAGTAGGTAACTCTTCGTGTCAATTCCATCGTACAGGTGAATTAGATATGAGGGGGTAAGGGATCGTATTGTAAAAAGCGCCCTGACTACGGGCGACTCAGTCTATCCACAGTACTAAGGCGATCCCTTAGAGAGGGAAGAGAAGGGCTGCGGCGAGGGAAGTAGATAGGCGGAAGGCCCGGATAGCGCTGGTCTAGAGCGGACTAGGGCCGTCGAGGGCCCTCGACCTACGACTCGTGACAATTACCTATTAGTCTAGATAGATATACAACCCTATTATTAACTAGTAGAAGAAAACGCTACTTAGCTAAAAACTTATACTAAAGGTTACTAGTATACAAAAAATACAGAAAGTATAGCTATTAACCCTAAATACCTTAGTAGGGCAGGTTAAAGGATAGACTAAATAGTTTTTAGCTACTAAAATCGCGAGAGTTATAGAAGAGAATTTAGACTAAGTAAAAGTAATTTAAGTATAATACTTAGTTAGGCCTTAAGGCAAAGGCAAAAGTTAATAATATTCTACTAAAATACTAAAAGTATATAGAACTATTTAAAGATATTAAAGAAAAGAACTACTAAAATACTAAAAATAAAATTATAAGATACACTTAGTAGAGGGCATAAGTTTAATATATGTAACAGTTATTACTATACATATATATAATAAAGGGATACGAATAGAAAACTACGTTTAAGTCCTAATATAGTTTTTACAAGTACTATGTACTACCTTTTAGACTAATAAACGCGCCTATAATATTCTAGACGCTTATTAATATAGCACTACATAAATACCTAAACATAATTTATATAGTTTATCTTAATAATATACTTATTTACTCTTCTAGAACACTTAAGAAGCATATAGAATACGTTAAGAAAGTACTTAAGAATATAAGGAAGTATTAACTACTCCTTAACTTAAATTAATATAAGTTTTAGGTTATAATAATAAAGTACCTAGGATATATTATCTTAAGGGAAAGTGTAGCTATAGACTTTAAAAAAATAGCTAGTTTTTAAGTTAGTAAAGGACATCTAGTCTTTCCTAAAATTTACTAACTTTTACTAAAAGTTTATTAAGAATTACTCTAAGACCACCACACTATTAAGAAACCTTATATAGAAAGGAAATAGAGCAAACTATTAGAGGTATTTAGAGAACTATAGAGAAAGTTCCTTGCAGGACCTCTCCTCTAAATGCACGACCTAAAGAAACATATAAAAGTAGAAACAAACACATTAGATTACGTGCTAGGAGCAATACTCTTATAATGAAATAATAATAAAAAATAAAGACTAGTATTCTTCTATTTAAGAAAGTTCTTAAAAGCAGAACTTGACTATGACGTTTATAATAAGGAACTACTTAAGATAGTAGACGCCTTTAAATAATAAAAGGCTTAGCTTACTAAAGCACGCTTTAAAATAGAAGTATAAATAAACTATAAAAACCTTACTATCTTTATAATAGTAAAGATGCTAAGCTAATAATAGGTATAATAGGTAGAATTCTAAGTAAATTTTTACTTTATAATATACTATTAATTAAGAACGCTTAATAGCGCAGCAGACGCCCTAAGCAAAAAATTGGACTTTACTAATAATAAACTAAATCTGTATAACGTAGTACTATAAGTAAAAAGTAATAGAGCTATTAAATATAATTAGCTAATAATTAAGGTCCGCGTCGCTGCGCTACGATATACTAGACTAAAAGTATATAATTTCTAAAATTATGGATAACCTACTACGGACTAATAAGAGGAATACGACCTATTTAAAAACAGCCTTAGTACAACTCGTTAAGATTACTAATATAAAGTTTTTGTAAAAACAGGATATAAGGATATCCTAATTAGAAAACTACACGTATCATGAGAATAGAGATACCTAGGTATTAAAAAACCAACGCGCCAGATCGCGAATAAATATACTATTTTTACACTTAAATAAGTAGTAATATAAGTCCTTAGTAACTGTTTAGCATGCTATAAAAATAAGCTAAAGAGATATAAGCCTTACGGACTATTATAACTACTATAAGTAGCCAAGAGACTATAGTAAAGTATAATAATAGACTTTATAGTAAAACTTCTAAAGTTACTATAACTAGGGACAAAGCGGATGTGCGACACTATTATAGTAGTAGTTAACTACTTAACTAAGATAGCTAAGTTTAGGCCTGTAAAAAATCTATAATAATAGAAGAACTAGCCTATAAGGTGGATAACGCGGTATTTACAGAATATAGGCTACTAGAAAAGTTTATTATAGATAGAGATAAGCTCTTTACGTTTAAGTATTAGGATACCTTTATAGTGGCTCTAGGTGTTAATAGGAAGCTCTTAACGAGTTTCTACCCTTAGACTAATAAATAGATAGAACGTATAAATTAGACTCTAGAGTAGTATGTGTAATTCTACGTTAATAAATAATAACATAATTAGATAAAATTACTACTAATAGCCTAGCTAGCGTACAACAGCGTAAGATTAGGTATAATACAGTACTTCTTATACTATGCGAACTATAGATATAAGCTAATTACTTATTAGGATCTATAAGATCTATAAAGTATTTTTATACTAGCCTAAAATAAGACTTAAAAGATAAAGAAATTTTATAAAGTTTTATAAGAATAAATTACCTATAGGGCCTTATAGCATTTAAGAACGCTAATAAGTAAAGGATTAAATGAGGACTAACTTTTAAAAGAGGGGATAAAGTTTTCCTATTATAAAAAATTATACGCATAAAACGACCTAGCAAAAAACTAAATTATCTCTAAGTAGGCCCTTTAAAGCTACAAGAAAATAAGGGACTAGTTATAATTAAGTTACTTTTATTACTAAGTATAAAGATATATTTAATATTTTATAAATTACTTTTAGAACTAGCACCCTAAGATAGTTTAGTTAAGATCTAGTTAGATCTAGAAGATAATAAGTACAAGATTAAAGAAATTAAGGACCTACAGATAATTTAGAGTTAGCTTAAATATTTAGTTAGATAGAAAGGATAGCTAGAATACTATAATACCTAAAAACTAAAAGAGAATTTTACAAACCATAAAAAATTAATAATAAAGCACTACTAACGACACCCTCGGGCAGGAAGCTAAAAACTAGTAAATCTAAAAACAAAGAAAAGTTAAAAGATAAGAAATGGTTAAAACTAAGTAAAAAAAGTTTAGCCTATAACTGGCTTAAGTTAGCCCTTAGAGGTGCGGGTTACTAAGATTTATAATTATTAATAATAATTATACTTTTTAAATCCTTCTGTTACTTCCTAAAGCTTTTATCGCGTTAGTAATATAAAGATCGTGCTAAGCGTAGCTATACTTCTTCTTTTCTACCTCAGCTAGTTCGCGACGAAAATAGGGAATTACTAAGGCTAGGTAAGCTAACTCCTTGGTAGCTAGAGCTTAACACTCTTTAACTATAAGTAATTTTAAGCGCTTTTCGCGCTCCTCTTTTTTTAAACACGTTCTTAATCTTTTTAGGAACCTATAAACTACACGGAGTATAAACAGAAATATAATTTACACACTCCCTAGAGGCAGTATATATAAAGCACTGTAGCTTTATTCTTAAATGACACTTATAACTGGATATTATTTCTAGACCTTAAGACCCCACCTTCTCCGCACGGGCACTACAGGAGGTAATATATAAATAAAAAGCTTTTAGTATAGTTAGTAAGGTAAGGAAATTTAAGTGGAGGTTATAACCTACCTTAAAACGTAGGGACGCGTATCTTAATAAGAATTAATACTTATGCGCTAATAGTAAAATACTATAATAAAATAATATATTAGGATAATAGCCTTAAGAGAGGGGATAGTATTATAATTATAAACTCTATAAAAAATAAAGGGACTAGATAATTGCGCTAAGAGGGTTATTATTAATAAAATAATTAGAGAAATATAAGGAGACCTAAGGTAGCTTCGGTTAATATTTATATAATATAGTCCTATATAAGCGAGAAGTCCTGTATAAGAGTTACGACTATAGTAAGTCCTAGGGACTACCTTTAGGAGGAAGGCCTTAGCGGGACTATAAAAATAATTTAAATAGTATATAGTTTAATAATTTCTTTATGCCTTTCATACTCCTTGTAGTTAACTTATAACACTACGAGTATATCTCCTATAATAGATTAGTAAATCTCCTAGTTAGTTATTCTATAGTCTATCATAGAATTAGATTATTCGCAAACCTAGTGTTACTACTACTACTCTTAACTACTAAATATCCGCGAGGTGCTTTACCCTTAACCTATCCTCTCCTTACCTAGAACAGGCTTAGGTACGTATAACTCCTTGTAACATATCTTCTGTACACGTTATAGCTATTTTAAGTATATAATTATATCTTTTAGCTTAACTAACGCTCTTACTTAATTTTAGTAACTTATCTTTAAAGCGCTAGCAAGACTAATTAATATAACGTATATTATATACTTTAATAATATATTAATCTTCCCTAATACTAAAGAGAAATATAAAAGTTATATTTCTAAGGTTCTAGGACGTTTACGTAAAGTAAACGTTTTTATTAACCTAAAGAAGTGTAATTAGCATATAAAAATTATAAAGTACCTTAGCTTAATTATTTCTCCTAAAGGCCTCTAGATTAATAAGTCTTAGATTAAATCTATCTAGAATTAGCCTATACCGTAATATATGCGTAATATATTCGTACTATTAGGGTCTCTATTAGCTTTATAAACTATTATAAGTATTTTATTAAGTATTTCTCTTAATTAGCGTTACCTTTAACTAAATTAACCTAAAAGGCGCCTAATAGCGCCTAGCGCAGGCTAGCTATAAGGAGAAAAACAGCGCTAAGATTAATATTAGCGCGATAGGTAAGGAAGCTTTTAAAAAACTTTATAATAACTTTCCTAAAGTGATAATCCTTACGCACTTCGAATACGAACGGTAAATACATATTAAAATAGACGTCTCTAATAAGGCCATTAGCGCTATTTTAAACTAATTAATTCTTAATAAGGATAGTATATCGTACTAGCGCCCTATTAACTTCTTTTTAAAAAAGCTAGGCGCAACGTAGCTTAACTATAATATATATAGTAAGGAGCTGCTTTCTATTATTAATTATATTAAGCACTAACAATATTATTTATAAATAGTATGCTTTAAATTTCTTATAGACTATAATAACATATGCTAATTTATAGCAATAAATTTATAATAGGTATAAGCTTACCTAGTGCTTTCTAAGTATAACTTTATTATAACGTACTAAATAGGCTTAACTAACCTAGCAAATACGCTGTCTCGCTGCCTAGACTCTATACTTAACGCTAAAGAAGCTAAGTATAAATAGAATAAAGCCTTTATAAAGCCTCTTGCGGATATATTTATTAGAACACTAGAAATAGGTAAAGGAGTTAGAGTTATAACTATATTTATAACTTAAAGCTTATAAGAAACATCTAAGCGTTTAGAAAGTAAGATTCAAGTTCTTTAAAGGATAATAAGTTTTTAAGCAACTTAGTTAAGGCTATAAGTAAGAAATTTAAAATTTTTAAGTTTAATAGTAATACTGTAAAGTAAACAGCTCTTAAAAGTTCTACTAAGCGCCTAAATAAGCTAATATAGTTCCTTATAAAAAAAAAGTCCGCTATAATTAGAGAATACTATAATAGACCCTTATTAAGTTATTTTAGTATAAGTAGGACTCTTAAGCGCGTATAGTGTAAGTACGTATAAAGTAAAATAGCTAAAGATGTTATAAATTACATTTATAATTATAAGCGCTATTAATAGGCTACTATAAAGATTTATAAACTATATAGGCTTCTCTAGCCACTACCTATCCTAGATAGACTATAGCAGCACGTAACTATAGATTTTGTTATAAACATACCTATAAGTCGCTTTGACGGTATCGTTTATAACGCTATTTTAGTTATTATTAACTAATATTGAAAAATAGCTTATTACGTACCCGTAAGAATAGAGTAAGATAGCGTTAACCTAGGTTAGACCTAGATCCGCGAAGTTATATAGCTTTATAGTAATTTAGAGATTATATTATTTAATATAGGTCCAATAATGGAGCGAAGCATTAGGAAACCTTTTATTAGTACTTAAATTTAAAACACATTTTAATGCTACCTTTCTACTTTTAAACTAATAGGTAGACTAAATAGTAAAATTATAATTTAGAATACTACCTTCGCATCTTTTATAGCTTAAAATAAAATAATTAAGCCTTATAAATCTTATCTACGGAATATGCGTATAATAATAGTTACTATTCTATTATAGGGATTACACCCTTCTAGGTTTGCTAAAAATATAACCCTTATAAGTTAAATTAGCCTAATAGGCTTTTAAGTAATAGAAAAAGCCCTCTATGCGTTGTTAATAGCTTTAAAGCTTATTAATATCTACATAAATACTAAATTAAAGCTAAGAGTTATCTAAAAGTACTAAAAGGCACTTTAAAGTAAGAAGTTACCTTTTAAACTTAAAAAAGGCAATAAGGTATAATGTTAGATTAAAACATAAAGTTAATAAGGCTAAATAAAATGTTAGACTGAAAATAGATTAGACTAGGCATATTGTGGAGAGTAAAACGAGCTGGATAGTATATAGTTTAGAGATCGAATTAATTAATTAGTAATATATGAAAAGTTACTATAAGAGTAGTATTTACACTAAGAATTTAGTGTTATATTTTCCTATTCTACCTAATCCTTTTAATTAGGGTACCTATAAGAAATAATTCCCGCGATACACCACCTAGCTTGGCAAGCTTTTATATATTAACTACGAGCTTTTAAGGTATTTTTTAGTAAAATTACAGACCTTAGTTAGCGTATCTTATAATTAAGCTCGATATTATAGTTACCTAGTACTATTTAATTAGAGTAGAGTAGCGCGCTACTAAGTAATAGTGCGTAATTTTACTTAGCGTTAGCCCGTGCGCGCTGCCTGCGCTCGCGCTTGTAAGAAATAAAGTTTTACCCCTCTATTATTTTTCTCCTTTAAGTTACACAACAAACGTTTTATATTACCTAACTATCCAATTTTAAAGCTCTTGCGCGCTAACTCTTTTTTTTAAAGTAAGTTCCTACTTAGCTATTATTATAGTAAGTTTTTAGATCTTAGTATAGTAATAGCGTCACGCTACTATAGTAACCTGCCCTTATAGCATCTAAGCTTTAAAGATCCCTTACCTTTTTTTAGTTTTTTTTTAGTAATTCGCTAATGCGTTCTATAGGCTAGCTTTACTAAGAAAATCTTATAATTTTTTTAAGGTAAGCTACTACTACGCGCGTGCACGCCGCGAAGAATTATCTTATACTTTAAAAAACTACTATTCTTATAACTCTAATTTATACTCTTAAGAAGTGTAATAAGCTACCTAAAGTGCCCGCTTACGCGCCTTTATCTTCTAGTAATACTAAGTAAGGTAGTAAGGTTAAGCCTGTATCTAATTTTAAGCCTAAGCTAGCTACCTTTAATCGTGATCTTAAAGGTAATGTAACTTAAAAGATCCTTACGCTATATTTACTTACAATAGTTATAAAAAAGTTATATAATAAGTTTTATCTTAGCTATATTAAGAGCGCGCTTAATAGTTATTTTAATTCTAAGTACTATAAGTACATTACAAAGATTAGCTATTATTAGCGCTATAGCTACAATTACTTTTATTTTTTAGTATAAGTATTTTACTACTTTACTTTATAATTTTACTTATTTAAAGTAGCCTTACTACTTATAAGCTTATAATATATTACTCTCTTATTCTCCTCTAGAATTAGAACGTAAAGGTATATATCTTTCTAAGCTTTACTTAATTCTTATACTAATTACTTATAGGGACGTAAGGTAAGGAAGGCGCGTACTATTATAAAGGTAATACTCAATTTACATAATAGCGCTAAGGAGGAAGAGGAGCTTACTAATAATATTATTTTTAAACTATTTATTGCTAAGAAGCGAGCTCGTGCTATAAAGCTATTTAAGTAGCTTATAAAGCTTATAATTAACTAAGTAATTCCAAGCCTTATATAGCACTTTAGCGATCTATACTCTTAATTTTTATTATTATATACTATTTTATACTTCTTAAGTTTAGTTATTTTTTAAAATATTTATATTTTTGCTCTAAAAGCGCTTTTTTAACCTATTTATAGGTATGTTACTTATTTTTAGGTACTTTACTTTAAAAAATTCTTTTATATATTCTTTGCGTAGCTAAACGTTCTTAATATTAATTTAGCGTAGGCTAATATTAATTCTTTTATGTTTACTTGCTACTAGTCTAATTATATATTTATTATTATAGTAGATTTTCTAGGCGTTGTTTAAAATAAATTTAAGCTTAGTAAATAACTTTTATAAAGCGATTACTTCTTTCCCTACGTGCTTAAGAGTGATTAACTTAGCTTCTATTATTAAAGTAATACTAGTGGGTTAGCAAGCTACTTTCTATGCGATTACACCCCTAAAGAGTATTATTACGTAGCTATAGAATAATTGCCGCGTTTTTAGGCTATTAGTAAATGTTACATCCCTATAGATAAATAGCTTAGGAATTAAGGAGCCTTTATAAAGTATAGCTTCCTAGTAAAAATGATATAAAAAGATATTAAGACACTTAATAGCGTTTAAATTATTTTTACTTAGGTTAGTTACAAAGAATAAACGCTTTAAGGCTATAAAGGTAATATTTAGGCGTAATATAATTACGGTGTAGAGCACTAAACTAACACGCTCTTGGTAGGCCTTAATTTCCTGCTTAGAAGCTTTGTCTAGGTTCTTTACAAGCTCTGCAAATGGCATAGGCCTCTTTAAGATACGCTTGATTTTATCTAGGTTAAACTTTTTTGTAATCTTCTTAATATACGTATTATATACTAAAGTAATTATCGTAGCGTATCTAACCCTAATTACCTGCACCCTTAAGAACTAATTTATAGGACTACGTTCCTTTGGATTATACTTATTCTTAATATACTTAATAATCTCGAGAGCATCCTTTTTGTAATTTCTATAGTATAAGAGAAGGATATTATCTACATAGAATTGTATAAAGATCCTACGCTCTTTATTAAAGAATAAATAAGGCTCTTCTTACAAAGTATAGAGCCTAATCTTAAATAAAGTACTTAAAAATTCCTAATGCTAAAGTAATAGTAAATTTCACAGGCTATATAATATTTACTTAAGCTTTATATATTTTAAACTTTTTAAACTAATTTAGAAGCTCGTAGAGTAATACGTTGCTCTTATTAATAAAGGTATCAAGAAACGCTCTTACTACGTTAAAGTATAAAATTTCTAAATTAAACTAAGCTACTATTGCGATAGTAGTTCTAAAAGACCTAGTAGTAAGCGTGGTAGCATAGGTAGAGAAGGTGTAGTCAATCTGCTATAGGTTTTCTCTTATAATAATACTAGCTTTACACTTTGTGTAAAAACTATCTTTATTATACTTATAAGTAAAGACCTACTTTAGTAGGAGCGGGCGCTCTCTTAATAAAACTTTTAAACCCTTTTTTAGGTTTTTGTTTTTAATAGCGTAGAGGTCTCTCAAAGAGCAGTCTCCTTAAAGAGCTATTTTTATACTATTAGTAGAAGTAGGAGCCTACCTAAATAAAGAAAAGCCTTTAGAATTAGTAATAATACCTTATTTAATAGTATAGCTTAAATTACTATATTTATAGTAATAAGCTCTTTATAAGCTTCCTAGTCTTTCGTAATACTAGGAAGGAAGGAATATAAGAAATTATACTATTACTAATTATTTAAGTACTTAATTATAGACTCTTTAATTATTGTAAATATATTATTATTTCCCGTATTACCTCCAAGCGTGCTATAATTATTAAAATCTTAATAACGCTATCTATAGCTTAAACGCGTAGTAGGCCTCTATTCCTAGCGCTTGTATTGTCTTCGTACAGTGTGTAATGGTTCTGCTTTATTTGGTATCTCAGAGTATCGTATACCGCTTCGAGAGGCATCCACGGAGCTCGGTGGCTCTCGTTGTTAGCTTAGTTATCTTAATTCTGGCAGGCCTACTCTACTAATAGAGTACACTTTTCGTAGCCTACTAGTATAATTATTATCGGGCTAATATATAGGGGCAGGCGTATATTCTAGCATTATAAAACTTAAGTAATTAAGGCGCTACGTATAGATTTTTAATTATTTATTAGCTTAGTTAGGAGCTTATACACCTTTTACTTAATTAGTCAAGCTCTATTTTAATGAACTATTTTAAAATATATATATATTTTTTAATTAACTACGCTTTTAAGCTAGGGCTTAAAAAGTATTTCTTAATTTCTATATTTTACTTACTTTTTAAGTTATGCGCTAGGGTGCTTAGAAATATATTTAAAAAACTATTTTAAAATTATTTAGCTTGCTGCTGCTATAAAAAATGTTAGTAAGCTTTATTACTTCTTTTTATATAATTATTAGATCTTTCTCTTCTTAATAAAAATAACTTTTATTAAATATGACATTGCGCATAATAATAACCTAGTTAAGTACTGGTACTTATATTTTATAAATATTAGAAGCTCTATAGCCTACTAAGTATCTAATATAGCCTCTTAGTTTTATTTTAAAGTCGTGCCTATAATAACTAGCTACTTAGTTCTTATTTAAACGGTATACGCGATAGCCATATGCGTAAATACTATTTTAATTTAGTTTTAAATTAGCTAAAGTACTTTCTATACGCTTAGGCTAATGCTACTTAAAATATTAAGTAAACTAAAAGTTTAGCGCTTTATTTAGTAAGCGTATTCTTTATAAAGGAGTAGGGCTTATATGAATAAAATAAGTAACTACTTTTATAACTTTAGGCTATAGCTTAGTAGGTAGGTTTATATTAAGTTTTATTTTTAACACTTATATAATTACTTCTTACCTAGCCCATTCTACTTTACTATTAGGCTTATAAGTAATTAATGGTATTATTTTGACTTTAATACTATATTCATCAGCCTATATTTTAAAGCGATTTTTATTTTTTAAAGGTTGCCTTATAATATTTTTATTTTAAAAGATTATAATAATCTTAAACTTATACCGCGTTTACATACGCTTAGTAAAGCCTTTTTAGGTATTAAGAATCTACGTAGTAGACTTATTATGCAAGCAAAATGTATATAGCTTGCTATTATAGTTGTACTTTAAAATAATTACCTAGCGTTCTCCAAGCCTTTCTAATAGGTAGTTAAACAGATCCTAAGAAATTTAAAAGTATAGTCGTGGCGAGCGCTCCTTTATCCTTCTAGATACTTTCTAAAACGGGTGTGTAATAGCGTAGTGCTTATATTATCTTCTTAAAATACTTTATATTCTTATATTTCTTTTCTTTTCTAATAAAAGTTTCTAAAGCGTTTTTATTAAAGTAGCCTGCTGTTTAGCACTAGACTTTTAAAGTATCTATTTTAGGGTACGTAACGTAGAAGCTAGTAATTTTATAATATATAAAAAGCAGGCTTATAATTATAGTACAGTAGTTAAGAAGCTTTTATATAATAAAAGTACGATTATGCACGTAATAAAGCGTAGCTAGTATAATACTATACCTAAGTATTCCTACAAGAAGCGTATTATTAAGACTAAAATACTATACGCCCTTCTTACGCAAATAAGTTTTAAAAATAATATTTATATAAAAGTTTTTTACTACTATAATATCTAAAAGCATAAGATTAGCACGTATATTATCCAACTCTTTAAAAAGTACCTTAATTACTCTAGTACCTCTCTTTTAAGTATTAAATAAAAAGCTATACTTGCTTTATACTTTTAAATCCTTTAAAGATAAGGCTCTACTATAATTAAAAATAGTACTTTTAAAAAGGGGGTAAGTATTAAAGTTTATAGTAAAATAAATCCTAGATACCTTCTTTAAGCTTATAATTAAAAAGTTAATTATAGTAATAGTAATATACCTTAAGAACTTTACTTAAGTAGGTATATTTAGTTATAGTAGAGCCTTTTTCTTTTTGCTTTTTAGTAATTATTACGCGCACCTTAGCGTACTTACGAAGTATAATATAAGTAAAAATCTTATTTTTATCTTTTTTAGAAAGCGTAATAGCTCTACCTGAAAATAAGACTATTATTATAGTCCTAAGGCGCTTATAAGCCTAAGGCAGCTAATAATATACTCCTTCGTTATATAAATAACCCTTTAGCTTGCTTAGCTATAGCCCTTTTTTTATTTTATTATTAGATTTAGAAGCCTTCTATTCACTAAGCGTTATAAAAATTACTAGTTTAGAACCTAAGCTTAAAGCTTATATATTAAAGTAACCTAAAACAAACTTATTAACTTCTTTTAAGATATGTGGGGGCTTACTTAGAATTTACTATTATTTATTATTAGCGTACTAAATTTAAGCTTATTTAAGAGCTATCTTGTTTATTATAGCGCTGAAGAAGTTAGTTACTACAATTTTTCTTTTAATTTTTAAAATCCCATACTATATGGCAAGTATATAAAGAGCTCTCTATACCTTATACTATTATTTTAAATTTATTCTTCCCTTGTAAACGCGTTTAAGCAGGGTGCATTATTCTTATTAGATTTAATTAAGTATTATTATGTCAAATAAGGCGAGCTTACTTTTAAGGTATTATATAATTATTTATAAGGTAGAACTTTCTTAGTTACTAATACTTAATATAGCAAGCATTAAAAGCTGCGTATTAATAGTCCTAACTACTTAATTAAATATATTCTATACTTACTACATTCTAGGGATGTGCTTAGCCACGCGCGCCCTTATAGTTACTTATCTTTAACCAGTATTAGCGTAAAGCTCTATTTTAGCAATTAGCACAATCCTTCTTACGCTCTTAAAAGATTTCTTATTTTAAAATGCGTCACAACGGTCTACTCTCTTAAGCTATTTTTTATTAAGCTTATTTAAGTTACTATATTTATTATTTGATAATTTTAAGATCTTGAAGAGTTCTAAAAGCTTTAGAGTAGTTATATAAAATTATTAATAATTAGGGCGTTCAGATTAATATAATTATAAATGCTTTATTATATAGCCTAAAACTTAAGCTATTTAAACTATACTAGCTAGCTATTTTAATTAATTAGGCGTACTATACTTACTAAGAGAGCAAAGCCTCTTATAAGTTTAAAAAGGGCGCTTTACTAAGCTTGTTATAAATCTTAGTCTACTGCTACGGGCAAAGGAGGTCTAGTGTAATAGAAGAAGAGAGCGGAAGGTGCTTTTAAGGAGAAACAAAGTACGCTTTATTATACAAGAATAAAGTAACGCAAGAAGTATTTAGATAGATTTAAAGTCTTTAAATAATATATTTAATAATTAACTACGTAGGGATAATTATTCTGTGTTCTTAAAATGCTAGGCTTATAACTATAAAGGGTAAAATAAGCTAGATAGTATACAGTTTAAAAACTAAATTAATTAATTAGTAACATATAAAATGTTGCTATGAGAGCAGTATTTATACTAAGTATTTGGTATTATGTTTGCCCGTTCCACCTGATTCTTCCGATTAGGGTACCTATAGGGAATAATTCCCGCGACACATAGTTATAGAATGCATAGGAAATTCCGCTATAGCATACTAAGTAGACCTCCCTAGCTTAAGAAGAGTTCACCCTATTTTTACTTGTTTTTATTAGAACTATATGCTCTACGTGACTTGTTACTACATAATTAGGTGCCTATTAAAGATATATTAAGCTAATATAGCAATAATATCTATAATATAGAATCCATTATTAATAAGTAGTAAATACTAACTAGAGCTTAGAAGTATATTAATAAATAGAAAAAATACTTTTAAGAGGAAAATACTTAGAAGCCTAGTGCTTCTATTAGTAATACGGTACTAGTAGAGTACTGAAAAGAGATTAATTAGTTTTAAGACGCTTAGTTATTATCGCGCCTACGTAAAAGTTTAAAGGTTAAAATTACTTTCTTAAGAAGAGAAGGAATAGCTAATATTACTTATAATTAGTAAAAAAAAGTTATTTTTCTTTCTTACTTATAAAGGAGTAATAAAGTTAAATAAATACTTGTTCTATTAATATCTCTAACTAGTCTATAATTTAGGGTTAAAGGTATGATTCCCTCTAAAACTTTTATTAATAAGGTAATAATTGCTACTATATCTTTTATTCTTTTAAACTAAGTACGTATCGTATATAAGGAGTTTAGTACTATAGTGCCTAATAGGCTAGGGTATTTTAATGGATTAGTAAGAAAGCATGTTACATATTATATAAGTAATATATAATTAAAAGAATAGTATTTATTCTCTTTAGCAAGTAGCAAAGTAGTCTAAAAAAGACCTAATTATACTATTTTAGGGCTAAAGACGCCTAAATAGCTTAACTAGCTATATAAGGCTACTAATTAACGTAAATAAAGTATTAATTATATATATAAAAAGCAAGGGGTATCTTATGATAGTATATTTAAAAAAAAAAACTAAACCCTAAGTTTTAAAACTAAGCGCTATAAGAAGCCTTAACTAAGTATATTTTAAAGGCCATGTGCGCCCAAATAGTCTATTTAGTGCCAGACTAGCGCAAATTGGCGCAGCTAACCGCCTATAAACGCGAAAGGGACCTGGAGGGACGGCCTAGTAGCTGTGCTACTATACATTACCTTCCTAGAACTTCTTCGCAGCACCCACGATACTATAAATCTTGAAGGTCTTAATAGGGAACTAATTATCATCTAAGCGCTAACGTAACTTTACGGTCCTATTTATAGTTTTAAAAAATAAATATAAAATATTACTACGCTTATTAGTTTTAATATTAGTCTAAAAGTTATTATTAGTTAAGGGTTATAAGGTAATATCTAACTCCGAAAGCTTCTAATTAAATTCTTACTATTTAAATCAAATATTTATTTTAATAAGAGTTTTCCTACTATTACTAAGCTCTAGAATTAAAGTTTAATAAGTTTTAAACTTAGTATTATTGAAGACTACCTTTGCCTTATGCTTAGCCCCCTAGAGTAGCTAGTTAGTAACCAATTACGCTATATTAGCGCCATATACTACCTATAGGCATATATAGGCTATAAGACGGTACTTACGCGCTTAAGTAACGCTTTTATCTTTTTTTTTAATAAAGTTCTCCTCTACTTAGAGTTTACGCTTAATACTAGCACTTAAATAATTACGTTCTAATAAGAAAATACCTAATTGGGTAGTTTTAAGCTTGCTAATATATTCTCTATAAAGATAATACTTATTATTAAACTTAATATTCTAAATATTAGATATAACCTTATAGTATAGTATAGTACCTATATTCTTCATAACCTTCTTAGCTTAGGCCTTCTTAATATTAAGCTCCTAATTAAAATAATTTTTAATTTACTAGCCCGTAAAAGCATCGCTCTTAGAAGTAGTATCTACAGCCTTTCTATTAAGGTAAACTAATAAAGAGGTGTATAAGTTATCGCGCGTAACTACTAACTTAACTAACTTAATATTTTTAATACTAAACTATATATATGCATTAGAATAGAGCTATATACGCTAGATTAGCGCCACTAGAATCTACTAGTAGTGCTTCGGCGCTTAAGGAGCCCTAAGGCCCTTTTATAGCCTAAAAGGACTTAAATAAGAAACGTACTATATAGTAGTCCTTTTCTATGCGCTAATACTAATTATATTTAAAATATAGCTTTTGTTTAATATGCTAGTTCCTACAGGCCTCTTACTTAACTAAAAATTAGTAATAATTTTTTAAGTCCTTAATATCGCCTTGCTTCTTAGCTATATAATTAGTATACTTAATATAGGGAGAATTGCTATAAGTGTAGTTCTATATAGCTATAATTTAAAAATTTATAAGAGTTCTTATCTTGCGGATGTAAGGCCTAATATAGTAAAATAGTCTAAAATGTTATAGAAGGTGTCCTAAGGCGCTAAAATAGAACTATTAAAGCTAATTAGCTACTATTAGTCTTAATTTAGCGTAAGTATACGTAATTAACCTACTACTATAGTAGAAGTGTGTGAAGTAAAAAAAAAATATAAAATATATAATAAGTCGCGCGTATATAAATAACACCCTAAAACCTATAATAGGTCAGTTAAGTTAGTACATAACTAAGGGTATAGGTCTAAATTATACTAAACTATAAAATAAGATATACTAAAAGGAAGCTTTTACGCTAAAAAGTTATTAAGGTCTTTTAAGTAAAACTTTTTAAGTAAAACTTCTTAAGTAAAACTCCTTAAGTAACGCGCTAGCCTAGTATTTTATTTTAAACTAAAAAATAGTTATAGTAGTAATTATTTAATATATATACCTTACTAATACGTCCTTTATTACGTAGCTAAGTATCACTGTGCCGCGTATCTATAGTTTGGGGCGCTCTGCGCCATTATGGCCCATTATGGCCCACTATGCGTCCTTAGGGCGAGGTTAGATATAGAAGGGGGATAATGTCACACTATAGGTGTATATAACTAACTAAGGGCCTAACTTAGGTAACTCTAGGTATATAGCTAATGCTATCTCAGTAGAAGCTTGATAACAATTTGTTTCTTCTTTTATATACTCAATACAACCGCTTTGGTCTCTATCTTATCACTACACTACCTGCCCTACCTGTCCTCTTACAAGTAGAAGATGTAATAAGGTGAGCGCCTTACTTACTAAGCCAATACTATGTAACTTTTCTCCACTTGTACCAAAAGGTACGCATAAGAATACTAAAGCCGATGTATTCTTATATAATATAATATATATATAAGTAGTGCTAGAACTAGTCTTAATCCTTGCTTCTATAAGCGAGTAGCCACGTGTCCCTTTCCATACCATGTGCTATTATTACAGAAGAGAGAAA
Source organism: Bimuria novae-zelandiae CBS 107.79 (assembly GCA_010015655.1). Classification (NCBI taxonomy): domain Eukaryota; kingdom Fungi; phylum Ascomycota; class Dothideomycetes; order Pleosporales; family Didymosphaeriaceae; genus Bimuria; species Bimuria novae-zelandiae. The sequence goes on from ML976659.1 coordinate 343,332, forward strand.
AGAAGTTCCTTTTATTTATTAAAATAAAGCTTTAGCTTCTCTTTATAAAGTCTAATATCCTATTTAAGTAGGCTGTTAATAAAGGCTTATATATAGTTATATTAAGTGGCTATAGCATATAGATTAAATAAGGGGGATATAGAGTAAAAGAGGATCTTATTCTAATTATAGTACTTAATAAAATCTATTATAAGGTAAAATATATAATTGTTTAGAATAAGTAATTAATAGGAAGATTAAGCCTTTACCGTTTTACCATAATTAAACACCTGTTTAAGCTACGTAAAGCTATTATTATTATTTGTCTAGCTAAAAGGTAAGTGTTAAGCCCTTTGGGGTAGCTGGTCCTAAAGGAGTAAGGTTTGTTCTCGGGCAAGAGCGAAACGATAGGTAAGAAGTATAATAGTCTATTCTTATTACTAGGACGTTAGTATTAAAGGTGTAATGGAACGAATTAACAAGAAAGTCTAAGTATAATCTAAATAATAGATTAATAAATAGGTTAAACACAAGTGTAAAGGTTTATACTTAACGTTTCTATATACTAGTCTGAGGCCGCTCGCTGGCGAGCGCTCTTTGGCAAGCCACGTTACTTCCTAAGCGCTAACGCCGTAGTTGGCGAGAGTAAGGGTGCTCTCACGTGTACGCGCCGTAACTAAGTATAAAATGGTTTTCTCTCCTCATGTTGGATCCTGGATCCTAATAGTAAGGAGGAGACTTAGACTTAATAAGTTTTATAATTATAAGCCTATAGCTAGGAGTCCTATAGTACTCCTAAAGCTAACTAGTAAATAAAGTTAAGCTTAAGGTAAGATCTATTTGCGTATATATAGGCTAGTATTATTATCTACTCTTATAAGCTATTTTAAATAGTACTTCTTTTTATGCTGGTAAATGAGTTAGTGTTAGGCTGGGGTTAGGTTAGATCTGTAACGTAGCCATCCAGTTACTAACTTATGAAGTCACGCGATTTAATTTATTTCCCTAATACTAACCCGATTTAGATCTCCTTTAGACTTTAGTATTAGTTTTCTAATACCCCTCTATATTAGACCTATGTCAGACCTATTACACATTCCTTTTACTAGGGTATTCTTGTTAGACCTGTTCCTTTAGTTTATTAAATAACTATTTTATTTCTTAGTATTTAGCTTTTTTAAATAGTATTTACTAAGTTCCTTTATATATATAATTTTCTTATAGTTATATATAGCTTAGCACCTTATTAGTATCCTTTTATACTAGGCCTATTAGTACTTAATATATTCTTGTCTATATTCTTATCCACGCACTCCCATATGCCTCTAAGTAAAAATGCCTAAATAGATTCTTTAGGTAACCAGTGCCAATACAAGATCCGCACGGACCAGAACTCTAAAAATCTAACCTTTACTTCTTAACATCTTACTAAATACTAGAAATATATTAACATTATTTTTATATAAGGTGCATATATATATAATGAATATTATATTAAAGTTAGAGTCTCCCCCCCAGATTTGACCCAACCCCAGATTTGACCCAGCAAAATTAACTCTGCGCACGCGATCGCATTGCGCGTCGCGTGCGCTTTGCCGGCCCCTCTAATAAACTATCTACTGAACAATCCGAACCTTCCGCTTCCTCCTAACTATCTTCTTCTAGTACTATAACCTTTTGTAGGCGCCCCCTTGCTTATTTTGTTATTAGCTTCGCCTCCTCCTCGCGGGCGATCTACAACACTTTTATTATTATATAGATTAATTAACCTTCTAGTTAAACTCTTTTTCCTTTCTTAGCCTTCTTTCGCTTCTAAAGAAGCTTAGACTAATCTGCGATCTACTTAGCTTAAATAGCTATTATAGCATTCTATATTTTATAAAGGCGTGTTATTCGCTCTGCGTAGCGTTTCACTGGCGAAAGGACTGCAGGATCCTCGCGAAGCGACTCTAGAAATTACTTATTTAATCTTAGTAGTTCTACTAGCTTTAGAGGAGAGCTCTATAGTAGAGAGAGATCTAGATTAGTTGCTTATTATAGTATAGCTAAGATAGGTAATAGCGGGGGCGACTTGCAAGACAGGTTACTAAGGACGCGCATAGGTAACGCAGGCTATAAGCTAGTAGTACGCTATCTACTAAGTATATTTTTCTTTAATATTACTTTCTCTCGTGCGCAGGATAGTAATTCTATCTACTCTAATCGCGGGATACGCTATAAGCTAAGCCAGGATATTGCATGCGTCTTATAGGAGTAATACCGTTTAAACGCCAAAAAGATACTAAGATTAAGAGGTTAGAGTATATGCGAGTAATAAGTAGGCATAATTAGAAAATTAATCTAATTTCTTATATAGTAGGCGATAAAATCTGCGCGTATATAACTTCTATGTCTATTTGCAATAAGTAAACGCTAGCGCCCCGCAGCCTTGTCGCGGGTTAATAGATTAAATACTCTCTTTAGCCATTCTAGACCCAGGTTATTTAATGTCTAGCTATTCTTACTAGTAGCAAAATGCTACCCTAGGGGCAATTGCTTATTAATCTATCGTGTGTTAATATTATTTCTTTTAAAATTAAGAGGGGAGCTAGCGCTTTACCTGTAGCATTAATACACTTAATATCTATAACCTATTCTTACTTCCTAGTAATTACTTTGTCCTTTTAAGCAGTATTAAGGTACACTAATACCTTTATAATCTGCTCCTTACTAACACCGAATCCTAACTTATCCATGTTCTATATATCCAAAGGGAGGTACGCATGCTCCTCTATTTTTAAAGCTATTACGTTAAACTAGCGCTCTACACGCGCGTAGGATGCTCCTTCCTTTTATAAATGCTTAAGATGCCTAGCAAATACCCCTTCTATTTTAGGGTTCCTCTTTTAGAAACGTGTAATCTATTTATTATTAATGTAGAAGAGTAATTATAAAAGAGAGACTAGTTATGACGCGTGCGTAACGCGTATAGCCCGTATAAGGAGGGTAAGCTCCTTTAGTATTAAGTAGGTAATTTAGGTTCTAGTAATAGTATAGTTTTTAATCTATCGTATAAGAGTCTTTTCTTCCGTGTTTAATAGGATCTAAGCCATTTCGTGGCTTATAGACTACGTTAAGCCGCTGTAATGCCTGCGGTGTAAGGTGCGTCGCGAAACTTTAAAGAAGTCTATAGCAGAATTTAGAGAAGAAAAATCTTTATTTTAAAAGGCATATAAAGCCTTCTGTATTTGAATTTCGCGATTTGATTGTCTTTTTAGTGTTTAGGGAGGCATTAGTGGGTATAACGCGTGATGCATGCGCGTCGCGTGCTTTTGCTGGGTTAAATCTGGGGTTGGGTTAAATCTGGGGGGGGGGGATTCTATACGTATTTCTAACTACTTTACAGTCTACTTTATCTAATTTTCATAGGATTTATTTTAATAAATAATTAGAAAATATAGGGAAAGAGTAGATAGAATATCCTAAAATTTTAATATGTTATTCTTTATATATATATGTATATACCTTGAATTAAAGTCGCATAAATATATCTTTAGTATTAGGTAGGCTGGTAAACAGGTCAGGGTTGGGTTAGGATTGGGTTATATTACATACGAACCTAATCCTAACCTAAACCTAACCTAATATTTTAGTATTAATATGTTAAGTCCTTCGGGGTAGCTGGTCTCAAAGGAGACTAGGATTAGTTCTTAGGTAGGAGTACTATAAGGCAAGGAAGGGGTATTAATAGCTTGCGCGTATTAATAAAGTTATTAGCATTAAAGGTACTGTGCGGTTATAAATAAATTGACTAGAGCTAAAGTATAATTTAAATAATAGATTAATAACTTAGGTTTGTTATGAGGCGCTCATACCTTGTTCCAATCCAGGTTAGGGCGGTAAGGTATCGTAGTGCTTTACAAATTATTTAGTAGTATAAGTTAATGCGACACTTAGCGCGTGCTAGACAATCTAATCTTATAATAAATAAAATAACTATTAGTCTATATAGGAGAACGTACTTGCATAGAAGATATGTAAGTTAACTACAAGGAGCGTAGAAAGGAAACCGTCCTGTGTACATATATACCTGGCTTGCTTAGTACCACTAATTGACTAAGTAGTCACGTGTCTTGCCTGCTTAGTTGCTTAGTACCACTAATTAACTAAGTAGTTACGTAACTCTAAAGCTAGCTCCTTAGCGTACTTATTAACCTATTTTTTTTAGCTACCTATCTTTATAAGCGCCTATCCCTTATTATCTTACTTTTAGTTTATAACACTATCCCTCCCTTCCTAGTCTTTATCCACGAAGAACTATACTTACTAACTAAATAATTAGTACTTATTATTGTCACGAACTTATCTTTACTATTAAGGTATATAGAAGTATTATAGTATTAAAATATTCTAACTACAAGACCTATTCGCGGGTCTATAAGGTGTTAATTTATTTAAAAAAGTATAGTAAGTGCCTAAAGAAGGGCGTAAAGTGCGATATAGCTATTACTTATAATAAATTTTCTTATTTAATTACTAAAAAGTAAAAATTAAATGCGCAAATCCTAGCGGCGCGAAAAGAGTAAGACGTAGTATTTAAGGCTATATATATAGCACGCGCGAAAAGAGTAAGACGTAGTATTTAAGGCTATATATATAGCACGCGCGAAAAAAGAGTATTTAGCTAAATTATTAGTATTAAATATAAAGCATGCTAAAGAGGCGATTACTATTAAGAGTACTACTTTAGAGGAATTAGAGGAAGACCCGCCTTAGCTCTCTTGGCTAAATAGCCTGGCTAAGTTTACCCCGACTATCTAGTCGGCCATGGAGGAACTCCCTCCTAACTTCTAGGATAACCCGCCATCTTTAGCATTCTAGGCCCTCCTAGGGCGCGGGGTGTCTGGGTGTTTTTTATAAAACCTGTCTAGGGCAGCTTTATAGTTAGTAAGGTTTCTTGCTAGTTTTTATATATTATAGTTTTCTAGCTATCCTTCCTATTTTACTAGGTACTTATACTGACGTCTAAATTTTTATAAATCCCTAATTACCTTAATCTTATATTCTTTATCCTTAAGTTTTAAATGCAATTCTAATTTAGCGTTTAGTAGTACTAGTTTTAATAATAATTTATAGAAGACTAGGTGTATGCATGTATTTATAGGTAACTATAGTTTAAAATTAACTAGTTTTTTAACTTCTTAAATTTTAAATAGTCCTTTTTAAAGATTATCTACTTTTTTACTTAGTCTTATTATCTTAAGATTTTTTCGCGGGAGGAGAACTCTATCACTCTTTTTAAAAGTTAGTCCCTTAATCTTTTTTTATTTACTTATTACGCTATTTGCTTATTACGTCGTGCGATATTTTTATATAGCGTTTTATATAATTCCCGCATAAGTTTTACTTTATTAGCTACGTTTTTTGCAACGCTTTTAATGTCTAGCGGATCCTAGTAAGTCGTTAGCTCACATCCGTGATTAGCGTAGTATAGTAAGTACCCTATAGTCGCTAATCTCGCGCTATTGTATGCTAGCTAGGCTATTAGTAATAGCTTAACCTAATTATCTAAAAGCTTATTTATATATATTTAGAGGTACTATTCTAACGTCTAATTTATTTGCTTAGTCTAGCTATCTATTTTAGGGTGGAAGCTTATCATAAGCTTATATTTAACCCTTAATTTTGCCATGAGCGTGGTCTAATACAATAATATAAATATCTTAGCCCTATTTATAATAAACTTATTTAGTTATCTAACCTGCGATATTAGCTCTTATTTACTATATAGGCTAATTCTTTTACTAATATAGCTTCTTTAATTAGCACGAACCTTAACTCCTTAGTTAGTTAATAAACTATAACTAAGATAGAGTTATAGGGTTTCTTATTTCTTAGCACTAATAATATTAGTAGTTTTATAATAAAGTCTATAGTTACACTAGACTACGGTTTTAGGGGCGATTATAGTAGCTATAAGAGGCTATAAGGCTTATATCTCTTAAACTTATTTTTATAATAGGTTAAATAGTTACCTAAAACTTTCTATACTACCTCGCGTAACCTAAGGACTACATATTTATTTGTAATTTAACGCGTTATTTTAGTAATTCCTAGGTATCCCTAGTTCTTATTTTTATATAACTTCTTAATTAGCAGCGGAGCAACCTACTTGTTAATTTAAATATAGTTTTAATAGTCTTATACTATTAATTTTATAGCTTTATAAAGATTATATACTTAATAGTCCTCTTTTATAAGCCTCCCGTAATCCTGTATCCTATCTATAACTAGTCTATAATAGGTAAAGTCTACGCGTCACACTTCTAGTGCTAGCGCGAGCTATATCTTATTATAGCAAAGGGTTCTATCCTTCGCATAGGTTAAGATTGTAATATAATTACCTTTATTATCTTCTTCTACTAGGTCTAATTATTTACTTAGTGCGTCTACCGCGGCGTTTGCGTTTCTTAGTAGGTGTATAATATAAAAGTTAAACTCTGTTATTTATTTAGATTACTTAGCCTACTATTAATTAAGCTTTTTAGTCGTCGTGAAGCGTGTAAGGTTAAAGTAATTAGAAAATACCTCTATTTAATATTTAGCTCCTTTAAGCTATACTTTTTATTACTTAAAATAGTTAATAATTACTAGGAGTTCTTTGTTATAGATTTTATAGTTAAGTTTTACTCCTAAAAGCTTTCTTATATAATAGAAGACTAGTCTCTATTTCTTATTATTATATTCTTATAGTAGTACGGCCCCTAACGCGTAGTCTAATACGTCTGTGTAGATGCAATGTTGCCGCTCTAGGTTATATATCTATAATAGGGGTGCTATTAGGAATAGGCACTTTAACTATTTAAAAGTCCTTTTTTCTACCTTTTATAGAGGTTGCTATTTTCCTATCTTTATAAGTTCTATTAGTAGAGCGGTAACCTTAGAGTAGTTCCTAATAAATTTATAATAAAAGTTAGTAAAGCCTAAAAAGAATTAGATATCTTTTACTAATTTTAGTAATAATTATTCTTTTATTATTACAATTTTTATTTATTTATTTTAACACCTTCCTAGGATATTATAAATCCAAGATATTTTGTTTTAGTAACGTGGAATTCATACTTCTTAGGGTGTAAAAGTAATCTATACTCTTATAGCTTTTATAATACCTTATAGACATGTTCTTTATACTCTTCCAGGGTTCTACTTAAATACACTAGTATATTATTAAGGTATGCTATATAGAATACGTCTAAGTATTTATATAATACTTAATTTATTAGTTCTTAAAAGGTTGCTAGGGCGTTTATTAGTCCTATTAGTATAATTATATACTTAAAGAGGCTATATCTCGTGCAGAAAGCTATTTTCCACTTATAGCCCTTTACTATTTAAATTTTATAGAATCTATTCTAGATATTAAATTTTATAAACTACTTAGCTCCTTAGAGTCGATTCATAAGCTCTATTATTAAGGGTAATAAGTAGTAGTTTTTAATAGTTATGACGTTTAACTATTTATAATCTATATAAAGTCGTAGCCTGCCGTCCTTTTTACGAATAAAGAGTATAGGGAAGGCTATAGGACTTTAACTAAGCTACTATTTCCCTAAGCGTAGGTTCTTTTATATTAGCTTTTTTAACTCTTTCTCTTGTTTATAGGTAAGGGGCCTTAGGCGCTCTAGCTATAGCTTAGCTTTTTCTACTAGTAGTATCTCGTGATCCTACTTTTTGTGTTTAGGTAGGATAGTTTTATTATATTCCTTAAATAAATCTACGAATTCCTTATATTCTTCTATTCTAGTAGACCTAAGTTATTAGGAACTATTTTAGCTTCTTAGACTTATATATAGTGCACCTATCTTAGATATCGCTTTAAGATCCTATTTATCTTACAAACTAATATTTTTTATATTATAGATAGTTAGTTCACCTTTCTTACTTAAGGTTTCTAGGGAGTTTCCCTTTTGCTAAGGCTTACCTAAGCTGTTAACGGCGGATTCTACGAAAGAATTATTTATTTAATTTAGTCTATCTATAAATTATATTACTTAAGCTATTTATATTTAATAATAGCTTTAATATCTCCTATCTTTATAATAGTAAAGATGTGTTAGCTTTCTAGGCCTTTTATATTAACTTATACTAGCGCTATTTTAAGGCGTAACTAGCTATTACTATATCCTTGCGATTAGGTTCTATTCGTAAGTCCTATTTATAGTAGTATTCTCTTATTATAATATAGCATATTATACTTTTTAACTACTTATAGGGTAATTAAACACGCGTCTACCCCTAGGTTAATAAGTGCTATAACACGATACCTATGCACTATAATATTCTTAATTAAGCGTTTCTTATCTTAGTAAGTATTTACTTAATAAACTATAATAATTATACTATTGTTAGTATGGCTTGTTGCCTAATAATAATTTAGTTTTTTAAGTCCTTAGACTTATTCTAGACCTCCTATAAGACCTCTACCTCTTAGATTTAATCTTTAAGTTAGGCTAGCCTCGAGATCTCCTTAATCTTATACTATTTATATTACTATTAATATAGTATATAGGTCTCTTTAATCCTATTAGACTTATATACTCCTAGTATCCTGTGTTATAGGTAATTCGGAGTAAGGCACTCGTTCTAGGCTAATATATTATATCCTAAGTAACTATTAGAGGAGGCAGCTTTTTCCTGCAGGCTTAGATATATAAAGCACTATAGGTTACACTAGTCCTATCTAATTAATATGTAACCTGCGTCTCTCCCTAGCTATATGCTCCTTATTATTATATTAGTATCGCGGGGGTCTAGGCCCTAAAGGAACTAGCCTGTCTCGAACTTTTATTACCTATATAGCTTATAGGTAATATTAAAATAATAGTGCTAATTATTCTACTTATAGTACTTAACTTAATAAATTAAAAAGTATTTATAGTAATTATTAGGCACGTTACACTAGCTTTTCTTTAGTTAGTAATAGTTTGATCTTTTTAGGATATAAGTAGCCTTAACTTAAGCTTTAGAATACTATTAGCATACTTTACGCGTGCATTACCACTATATAGCGTGTTTATGTTATTCTAGTATTGTAATCTAGCGTAGGTGATACTTTAGGGGCCCTTATAGCTTCTTGGCAAGCTAATAGGCATCCCATGCGTGCGGTCCTTAAACGACTACCTTTGTCTCGCACTAAGACGAGTGATGTAGTGTGCTATTGCATATCTAGTAGGTGTCGTTTGCTAGTTATTAGAAGACCTAGTATTCCTAGAGGGTCTTCCTCTCCCCCTCCTATTCTACTAGTTCGGGGATCTCCTGCGTAAGGTCTACCTCATCGGCTTCTACCGGCGTGAGGGTGGTCATGACCACGCGTAAGAGACTAGTCGTGTTAACTCTAGTCTCTGTCTTTAGGCAGTCTTTTGCGAAGTGGCCCTGTTCTCCGTATTAGAGGCAGGCTTTATTCTTAAATTTTCGCTCTCGCTCCTCTTGCGAGATACTATCCCTGCCCTAGTAGCTCTTTTTTAGCTTATATAGCTGCCTTCCTTTACCGTTTTTCTTTTTATACTATTAGGCTTTATTAATTATAATAATATCTCTATCCCTGTCCCTTTTTATAGACTAGGTACTAGTTTCCCTTCTAGAGAGTAGTTAAGTGCCGTGCTATTTCTCTAGCTTTTATTTATATAAGTAATTATCTACTTTAATAGCGTTATTAATAAGTTTTTCTAAATTATTAGTCTTTCCCTAGTAGACTAGTTTGTCCTTAACCGTTTCTTTTAGTCTATTATAGTAGGTAATTATAAATAGGGCTTTTCCCTATTCGTTAAGTTCTACTATAATCTACTTAAACTCTAAAGTATAAAGTACTACTAATTTTTCTTAACGTAGGCGCTAGAGGCGTATTTTAGCCTAAGATTTTTTATTAATTATACTAAATATTTCTTTTATAGCTTTATAAAAAGACTCTTAGTCTTTAATGGCGTCCTTAGTAGCGTTTAAATTATAATTTTTAAGTTTACTATATTTAAGGAAGTTATTAATTATTAGTCTAGCCTACGCGGCTACCTTATTTTATATATTTATATAAGTAACTAAAATTTTATTCTATTCTATTTTAAACCTTTTTAGGTTATATTAGATAAATAGTTTTATTTAAGTTAGGAACGTTCCTAAGTAGCCTTTATTAGTATAGGGTTTAAGTTTTAAAACCTTTAGTTAATGTCTTGCGTCCTTTTACCTTCCTATCTTTTTACTTATCTTATTAATAATTTCTTAAAGCTAGGCTATTTAAGCTACTTATTTAGTAACTAGCTTTCTTAGCGTCTTTTCCTTATACGCTAGGGCTAAGGTTGTTAAACTAAGTTTAGCTATTATACTATAAGATAGTTAAAGTGTTCTAAAGTGCTTATATCTTATTCTAATTTAAGTTAGGATAGTAAGGTATTATAGTACTTTATAAATTATTTAGTAGTATAAGTTAATGCGACACTTAGCGCGTGCTAAATAATCTAATTTTATAATAAATAAGATAAATATTAGTTTATATAGGAGAACGTACTTGCATAGAAGATATATAAGTTAACTATAAGGAGCGTAGAAAGGAAACCGTCCTGTGTACATATATACCTGGCTTGTTCAGTACTACTAATTAACTAAGTAGTCACGTGACTCCGAGGCTAGCTCCTTAGCGTACTTGTTAACCCGTTCTTCGGCCGCCTGTCCTTATAAGCGCCTATCTCTCGTCATCTTGCTTCTGGTTCGTAACAAGATTAAACACGAGTATAGAAGGACTATACTTAGCGTTCCTATATATATAACTAATCCTATAATATCCTATAGTTCTATACTATCCTAAACGTGGTACATATGGGATCCTATAGTACAGTCACGTAATCCTAATGTCCTATAATCTTGGCGTGTGGGACATCGTGGGACATTACATAATCCTTAGTAGGGTAAGAGCGTTACCTTTCGTTATAAAGTATTTAATGTCGTTCCGTTAAACTTGGGATCCTAACATAATATAGGACGAGGAAGTATAACTTCCTTTATAAAAGAATTAGAGGCTTAAGCGTTATTTACACTTATTATTATAATAAATAGCTATTATACTTAAATTATTAACGACCCTAAAAAATCCTCTACATACTAAACGTTAGGTCTAACCTAACCCTAACCTAATGTCTATGCGACCCTAACTTAATCCTAACCTAACTCTAACCTAAGCTTAGTAACCCTTAACCCATTTACCAGCCTAGTATTAGGTAAGATATTAAGAAGTAAAGGTTAGATTTTTAGTATTCTAGTCCGTGCAGATCTGACCCAACCCCAACCCAACCCTAACCCATTTACCAGCCTACCCTAGTGTCTTTATCTAAGCGTTATATAGTTGTAACTATAATTTCTTACGATCTTTTTATAGTTAAATCATTCTTTAGGTTCTAGCGATTTAATCGCTACTATCGTAGCCTTAATTAGGGTTATATTAGTGGAGTTATCACGTGTTAAAGTTGAGGCCTTGTTTTAGTGGGTGGGCCGTTTCGCCCGATGGGAGGGGGGGGGGGGGGGGCGTCGATTCGGGGTGAACCTTGGTAAAATACGTTACAAGGAGCTCGTTTTTAGTGAGGCATATGCCAAGCTATTTCTATCTAATAGCGCCACACCACAACTCTTTAAAATAATAATAAAAAATATTAAATATATAAGAAAATAGCCCTAAATTGTCTCTTTTACGTCATAAATTATTCTAAATTATTATTAAAGATTATGGTTGTGGCGCAGCACTGTCACCTCGAAGCTACCTTAGCGTAAGTCACCTTTACCAACTTCTAAATTATGAGAACCTGCTAAAATCTGTATATTTTTTATTAGATTTAATCTTAAAATTACCTAAAACCTATCTCTAAGCTATCCTCTGCCCCTGTAGTGCCTATAGCTAGTAAATAATAGCATAGAGACGCCTGCGAGACTCCCCCTAGAAGCCTCTATAGTAACCTGCCCCGCCGACCTAGAGTTAGCGAGGCACCTTAACATAAGCCACCCCTTAAGGAGACAGCCGCAGTAGCATGTAGCAGTAGTACTACGTCTTAACCTAGGTAGAGGAGTGCAGACTAGAAACGCGCTAGCTACTACTACAGTAACTAAAGCCCTAATAACCTATATCACGGCCGCCAAACAAGCTACCACTACCTAAGAGGCCATAATCTACACCCTAGCACAGGCTGTAGACAACTACCTTAATACCTATAAGCTCCCTAAAGAGTAGGCAGTTGCTAACGCCTTCTACTAGCGCGTTATATAGGCCCTAAAAAACTCTACTCTAGCGCTAAGCCTCTTGCGCATAGACTATACTAAGAATATTAATACTAACGCTAGCACTAGTGCTAGCGATAGTAGCTATAATTATAGTAAGGCTACGGGGCTAAGAATATAGGTAAACGTAGCTACTAGCGCGAACCCCTTAAGCACAGGGTATACTACCTCTAGTAGTAACTAGAGTAGCACTAGGGCTACTACTAATAGATATACTCGCTATAGTTAAAGCAACACTAAGGACTCTAGGATCCTTATTATAGTGCCTGCGCCAGAGCGGCTCTTATAGAACTTACTATATGCAATTAAAAAGGCCATTTGCGACACGCTAGGCCTTAACCTTAGCGCTATATCTAGCGCCTTAAAGACTAGGACAGGATAGGCCATCACCCCTGCTAATAACAAGATAAGAGACAGCCTTATAGAATAGGGAAAGAAAGATTTAATAATAAGCGCTGTAAGAGGCAGCATAGCTAAGCTACTATAGAAATAGTTTAACTATACTATACCTAACGTCCCTAGCGCGTACTAATTCTTGCTAGGCCTAGAGGTGCCAGTTACACACGATATAATAGAGGATAAGGCAGCCATATAAACAGGCTTACTACCTATTAACTATAGACAGTTAAGGCATGGCGCTAATAAAGACGGAACTATTACCTAGATTATCTCCTTTATAAAGAAAGTGCGATAATTTAGGCTTTTAGGTAGTAGTAGCGCCTTAAGGGAGATTACTAAGACCCTAGCTATATAACAACACGACCTAGGCTACTAGGGCTACTATAACCTACTAAAATACGTGCGCCTCCCCCGCTATAATAACTATAGCAAGAAATAAGAGGACTACATAGGCCCCCTAGGCTTAGGATATACCTATCTAGTGCAGTGCGCTAACTATTTTAGCCTATATTAGGCAAGGTATATTAACTACCTAGCAGCGCTACGCCGAGTTAATAAGCAGGTTATTAGGCTAATAAGGAGGGAGATAGGTATATACCGCCACGCTAATTGTTAGGCCTATAAGCACGCTAATCGCCTGTCCCTAGGTACTAAAATAGAGGTAGTAACTGCGGCAGCCTAGAACAGCTTACTAGAACTCTGTGATGGCCTATATAGTGCCCCCGCTGCCCCTAGCTCACATCTAGCAGGCGCAATAATAACGCTAGTAAACGCTAATAAGCGACGCAACCCAGGACTGGAGGCGTTAACAGGGCCCTCTACCCGCCCATAACGCTCCACTTATATCCCTAGGAACCTAAATCTAATAGCAATATTAGCGCGTAGCGTTGCGCCACCTTAAGATTATATAGCTTTATTCTTATTAGAGAAAGACATAAGTATAAGTAATAAAAATAATCTCTTATATTAAGCACACCTTTATAGAGATAAAGGACTCCCCTTAAGAAGCGTAATATATAGGTTAGCTAGATAAATGTGGGGTAAAACTCGCCTAGCTATATTACGGCCCTAAAGCTCGCTTTTTAAGAAGGTATTAACGTAGTATGCATATAAGAGCTGGCTACGTAGCCTAGCACCTGCACCTTAAACTACCTAAGCTACTAGCTACACCTACCTATTAATAGCTAGGACGACCCCTAGCATAGGGAGACATAGAGACCTAAAGTCCTTATCTACACGCTAAAAGGCGTATAGCTTTACATCACGACCATAGCGCCCCTGTAGGACAGGGATAGACAATAGATTTAGGTTAACAGGGTCTCTATCCTCAACATCTATAGGCAGCCTTAGACCACACTAGTCCTAGAGTATATTACAGGCCTCACCCCCCCAGCAAGATGCCTAGTGGGGGGAGACTTTAACACTAAGCACGATATATTTAAGCCTAGTATTACTACCTTATAAGGCGGCGCCGAGCTTGCGCGCTAGGCTATAGATAGCGGCATAGACTATATTAAAGAACCTAGTAGAGCTACCTATAGAGCTAGCCACGTCCTAGACCTTAGCTTCTCTAATATCGCCTTCGCTAAGACAGAGGTGCGCGACAATCTGCACTATAGCTCTAATTACGCTACCTTAGTTATAATATTACTAGGTAGAGGCACACTAAGCTATAAATAATATTACCTTAGGCTTCCTAGAAAGAAGCTTCTTCCCTTTACCTAGCTAGTTATAATAGGTATGCTACAGCTACCCTTAATAATAGTAGCCTCTAACCTACGCTAGGTAGAAGAGTGCGCCACAGCGTTAACTTTATTACTCTAAGATACTCTACGTAAAACTAGCTACCTAAAGAGGGATAATAGGAAGGCAGCACCTTAGTAGATAGATAAGTGCGCTAACGCCAGGCGCCTACACCTTAAGTCTAGACAAGGCTATATAGGCACCTAGACCCTAGAGACTTGCAGCTTCCTAACTATAATAAGAAAGGCTAAGAGATAATACTAGCAACATACTATTAATAGCGTAAAGGAGGACTTCGATCTCTTTTAAATTATAGGCTAGCACAAGCTTAAGCTAATAAGATAAGACCCGCCGCTAGCCTACAAGGGGCGCTATATTATAGACCCGCAAGAGAAAGCTAAGACGCTTAGATAAGTAATACTCTACTATTTTAATAATAGTAATAACCTACTAGAGGCTCTAGCACCTAACGTTTAAAAATTATAAGGCTATTATGCCCTCTTCTAGGACCTATACTTTTCCCCTAAAGAGGTTAAGCGTAATATAATAAGGGTCTTAAGCACTTTACCTAGCATAAATAAGATTATTATCCGCATGCTTACTGCATGCTAGCACTATATTTAGACGTATCTTACTAGCCTATACTAGCGCTGTCTGGCCCTTAGCTACTTCCCCTACGCGTGGAGGGTCGCAGAGGTTGTTATAATATCTAAGATAGGCAAAAAGGATAAATCCTCCCCTAGATTATAGAGACCTATCGCCCTGCTATCCTGCCTAGGCAAGGGCCTAGAAAGAATCTTAATAAGGAGGTTTGCTAGCACTGCCATAGCACACGGCATACTAAGCCCCTAACACGGGGGGGCTCTTCCTAAGAGATTAGCTATAGACCTAGTAGCTACCTTTATATATAACGTAGAGGACGCCTTCTCTAACGGCTAGCACGTTACTATAGTTACTATAGATATTTAAGGCGCCTTTAACGCACTTTTTAGAAATTAACTTTTATATAGAATAAAGGCCTAAGGATTGCATAATAGCGCCCTTCTAATTATAAAAAACTTCCTCTAGGACCGCCGCGTCTAAGTGCGATTAGGAGAAGCCACTATAGCGCCCTACCTAGTATAGTGCGGGACGCCGTAGGGCTTACTACTATTACTAGTGCTATACACACTTTATCTGGCAGAGCTACTTTAGCAAGACCTTGCTAGGCGCTTTAGGTACGTAGATAATATCTGCCTCTATAGGTAATCCCACTCGCTAGACTAGAACGTGGAAATGCTGGCAGAAGATATAGGCGCTATAAATTCCTAGGGAGACGCTAATTACGTGGCATTTGCCCTAGAGAAACTCGAAATAATACACCTAACTAAGTAGAAAAGTAACTATTCGCCACCTATTTAGATTAACGATTAGCTTATCTTCTAATCTACACTACTAGATAAGGCGCTACGCTAGCTAGGTGTTTACTTTAATAAAAAGCTTAATTTTAAAATACACGTTACTACTTGCGTAGCTAAAGGACGCGTAGTCGTACAGCACATTCGTAGTCTTGCCAGGATCTAGCACGGCCTACTAGCCAGCTTACTGCGTAAAGTAGTAATCTTATGCGTACTACCACGCCTACTATATAGAAACGAGGCCTAGTATAGAGGGCACACGAAGCCCCCTAAGACTATAAGAGCCGCGTAGAACCAAAAGGTCAGCACACGACTCAGGTGGCATATCGCCGCCCTGGAAAAGGCCCTTACGATAGCGGTTAGAGGCGTCGTCCCTGCCTACCGCACTACGCCCACTACCACGCTATATAGAGATGCAGGTATTCCTTTAGTAGCTATAGCGCTTAAAGAGTGTAAGGCGAGGTTTGCTATACGCCTGTACTACATTAATAAAGGTTACCCGCTTGCAGCGCGCACGCGACTAATTATAGTACCGTGTCCGTGCGCGTAACGATCGGATTCGCGTAACGATCGCCGAACACCAAACCACCTCAACCTTCAGCGCGTCATAATTCTATCAACATGGATCCAATTCAAGCTGCGATTAATGAAATCGAATCGCTAAATCCAGGAGAACGCTTTACTTATGCTAAAATAGCGCGTAGGCATGGTGTTGATCGCAATACCCTATCGCGAAATTATAGAGGGGTTCAATCGTCGCGAACAACTAAGAGAATTAATCAACAAAAGCTCAACGTCCAGCAAGAGGAGGAGCTTGTACGATATATCAAAAGACTCACAGAGAGACATATACCTCCCACTAGAGAGATGATACAGAACTTCGCCTCTACGATAGCAAAGGAGCCAGTTAGCGAGAGCTGGGTTACGCGCTTTATCAACCGACACAGCATTCATCTCATCTCACAATGGACGGTCGGCATGGACAGCAATCGCCACAAAGCTGATTCAGAGGATAAATATCGCTTCTATTTCCAATTTCTACACAGCAAGATGGATCAATATCATATAGATCCTCGTCATATCTACAATATGGATGAGAAAGGCTGCCTGATCGGTATCGTTGGTAGATCAAAGAGGATATTCAGCAGACGAATGTGGGAGAAGAAGGAGGTTAGGGCATCACTCCAAGATGGCAATCGCGCATGGATCACGCTCCTGGCATGTATCTGCGCTGATGGATCAGCTCTGCCGCCAAGCCTCATCTATGAGGCCGCCAACAAGGGCATCCAATCAAGCTGGGTAGAGGATATCAAGGCAGGAGAACACGAAGTCTTTATCACCTTATTATCCTCTAGCTAGACGAACAACGATATCGGGCTTGCCTGGCTTAAGCAGGTGTTTAATCGCTATACAAAAGAGAAGACTCGACGATCCTATCGACTTTTAATTATAGACGGCCACGGATCTTATGTTACTATAGACTTTATTAACTATTATAATAAGCATAGAATCCTACTTACTATCCTGCCTTCTCACTTAACTTATACGCTTCAGCCACTTAATATTGCGATGTTTAAGCCTCTATTAACAGCGTACTTAGCAGAGCTATCACGATACCTTTATAGAAGCCAGGACCTAGCTTCTATTACTAAAGACGACTTCTTCCCCCTATTCTGGAATGCGTGGAAGGCCTCCTTTAAGAAATTAACTATCCTCAGCTCTTTTAGAGCCACAGGCATATCACCACCTAATCCTAATCCTATCCTTAATAGGTTCACGCAGGATCAAGAATCAGGCAATAGCTCTTTATTAGGGCTTAGCGATTATAATTAGAGAAAGGTGGATAGGCTTTTACGATTAGCAGTAAAGGAACAAGGTAGTTAAGATACAAAAAAGCTTCGTTAATTGCTCCACCATCTATCTGTCCAAAATAAGCTGCTTAAGCATGACAACGATGGGCTTAGGCAGGCGCTATCTATTAAGAAGAAGCGTAAAAAGAAGGGCAAAGCTCTTAACCTTTAACAGCGCCAAGAGTATTATAGTAGGGCTATTTTATAGTTACTAAGGAAAGTAAGGGAGGCACATGTTCGTTAATTAATTGTCGGATATAGTCGGACCAAGCACAAGAGATGAATAAGGCAGAAGGTTCGTTGTATTAAGAGAGCTACAGAGAGCGATTATATACACAACCATAATGAGTAAGCAGGTGACGAAGAGTCACGTGAGAGATGCAGTTTATATATACCGTGTAAACTGAGGTGCCATGCTGACACACCCCCTAAGGTATCCATGTTAAATAGAGACCTTACAAATAATAAAAATAAGAAGAGAGTGAAACCTGTGCGCGCACCGCGTAGCTATTCTAACTAACTAAAGGGTACAGGATAAGGCGAGTGCTTAATAATAAGGTAATAAATATCCTTTAGGCTAAGCTAGCGTATGAAGTTCTTGTGTTTCTATTAAGAAAGTAGCTTTGTAAAGCTATTAGCAGGCATCTTAGCAGTAGGCTTCTATTTAATAGTAATTTTTCCACAATCTACCTCCTGGCAAAGCTACATTTGGTAGATATTAATATAGCGAAGCTTTGTTTAGATGCGATTAGCGTTACTTTTAACAAGGCGTATAGTTTGCGCATTGTTACACTAGAGAGCCTTCTTAGTGTAAAGCGTGAAGCCGATGTTGCGGTAAAAGCGATCCTAGTATTGCGATTCAACGCCAGCAGCTAAGAGAGCATATAGCTCTGCTTCAGTAGTAGAACAAGTGACTAACTAAAGCATAGTGGCTTTCCAGTTAATAGGTATGCTATAAAGCATGAAGACGTATCTAGCAGACGATCGACGAGTCTTAATATTATCTCTAAATAATGCATCAGCAGCACTAAAGAAGGTAGGGATTATTAAGTTAATTTTTATAGCATAGGTCTGAGTAGGTTCACCCCCTCGAGCACTAATGGCAAGATATCTAGTACCGTACAGGTATTGCCACACGTGCTTAATCTCGAAGAGGTGGATTAGTCTAGGGTTTGTAAGAAACCTTGCAAGGACCGAGTGAGCGTATGCGACGTTAGGTCGCGTTATAGTTTTAATATAAGCTAGGTTGCCTATAAGGCGTTAGTAGGTCTTAGTGTTTAATAGCTTAGAGATGCTATCGTAGGGTGCAAGTCTTAAAGTTAAGGAGAGAGGCGTAGAAGGGTATCTTCTATTAGCGCGGATAAGGTCAAACTTAGTACAGACCTTGTTAATAAACGCATCCTAGACTAGGTAGAGCTAACGGCTAGCAAGAACGCGCTTAACTCAGATACTAAGAAACTATTTAACATCGCTAATTTAACGAAGGTTATAGAGCTTAATAAGCTATTATTCGAGCGTCTCGAAATCTTCTTGGTAGTTAGGGTGATAGAGGATGATGATATCGTCCACGTAGAAAAAGAGAATTACCCGGCTGTTCATCCAGAGGCATGGAAAGCCATAAACAGGGTGTAGGCCAAGCTTTCGCAGTAAAGCTTGGAAGTGTAGAGCCCACAGGCGTGGAGCTTCTTTCAAGCCATACAAGGCTCGTAGAAGACGGAGAATCTGGCCATACTTGTCTTAGAAACCATCTAGAGTTCTCACATAGAGAATGCGATCTAGGAAAGTATTAAGGAAGGCGCTTAGCACATTGTATTACATAGCCTTAAGGTTAAAGGCACACGTAAGGGCCATAAGAGCTTAAAAGAGGCGGGCGGTAAGAGTAGCTACGTATATGTTGCTATACTACCCTTAAAGGTCTCCACGGACGACGAGGCGGGCCTTGTACTTAAGCAGATATCTATCCTTATTAAACTTATAGGTAAATACCTATATTAAAGGTACCGCATCTGTAGTATTCTTAGCTATAATATTTAGTAAGGCAAAGGTGCCCTTCTCCTAGTAGCTATTAAACTTAGTTACTCTAGCAGCTTTAAATTACTTTCTATGTGCGTGATGCTTAAGCTCCTTCTAGTTACGTGGTGGAGGAGGAAGATCGTCGCGATAAATACAAGTAAGATCACGCTTAATCCTAGGTTATAAAGTAATAAAAGTAGCCTTATAAGATTGCTGCATCATAGTAGCAAAGGTGTAGTACTTAGTTAAAGGACTAGCCTTAATAAAGTGCGCTTAGCGACGTCTTCTACTAGTAATAATATTATCCTGCGAGAAATTTAGATCTCGTCGTTGCGGAGCATTGTTATGTCGCTAATCTAGGACATATAGTTAATTCGTGTCATGTTTACGCGTTAGAATAGCTATTCTGGCCGTGTCTGCGTCTTCTTCAGGATTCTTATTAACGTTCCACCCCCCAGGTGTCGTGTGCTAAGAAGCCCTAGAAGCAGAGAACTCCTAGAATAGCTATTACTCTATTTAGTTAGGAGTAGTACGAGCAGTAATTATTAAAGAAGGTAGTTATTAAATCTCCTTTTGCATAAGGGAAGAGGTGACTATTACTTATTGCTATATTATTAGCTATACAACTATAATAGTATTACTATTGTATTCCTCCTCAGGAATGTGTGCAGACTCAACAATATAAGGCCTTACTAGTTAAGTAGATAGCTTATCCTTATAAAGTTTATTAATAAAGCGTACGTCGCGTACGCGGATAACGTAATTCGTGGCAAGTAGCTACACTTAATAGATATTTAAGGCGTCGTATCTAAGTAGGTATCTCTTAAAGGTGCGGTCTTCGAGTTTGTCTCCTCTTAGGAGGTGCTTATTAAGCACAAATCCACGGCTTCTAATAACGTAGAGTCGAGAGAAGTCAGGGCGGACGCCAGTAACTATCTCCTACGGTGTACGCCAGTTAATAGATTTCGTAGGCGTAATATTAAGTAGCCTGGCTGCTGTGCAGACTAGCTTATTAGCTAAGGTCTTAGGTAGACTAGCATGGATTCGAAGAACCCTAGCAATAGTGACAATAATCGCTCTAGCTTGTTCAGCACCCCTAAGCTGTGCAGGAGTGTCTGGAGACCTTATCTTAACCTTAATGCTGGCTAACGTAAGGACTTTCTAAGCGGAAGAGCCCAAATTAGCTTCTGCTCGTCCATATCTAACGTCTCCATCTATAAAGACAATAGCTACTTGGTAGCCATACACCCGCTTAATCTTGTTGATGAGGCGAGTGATCGCAGGAACGACAGTAGCCTTATGTCGATTCTTGAGAGTACAGATTTCGTAGAGCTTCGTGTACTCGCACACTGCATGCAATGCCCAGACATCTCTATTATAGCATGCCTCACCATGCTTCTGGAGTTGGATGATGTCGACAATAATGCGATAAAATAGGCGATAGGCTTTGTCAGCGCGAGGTCGTCGACTAACGTCTTCCTTTATCTTGCCCTTAATGCATAAGGTATATGTATCTGTCCACTAATCACCTCTGCCATTAGTGCCTACTCTAAGGCCTGTAGTCGAGTCTTTGAGATGCTCGATAGCTTAATAGCTTAGGTATCTAAGCACTTAATATGCTTACATTATAATAACAACTTAAGGTAACTTTACGTAGGTGGAGTTAGCTACTATAGCCTAAAAAGGCTATCTAGCGTCTTAAGCGTTTAAGAACCAGTAGCCTCCAACTTGTTCGAGTTCTAAGAAGACCTGAGACTTATCTTTCTTAAAGAGCCTGTTTGTCTTTAAGTTAAAGTAGATCTTCTTGCAATAGCTAAGACTAAAGATATTAGTAATAAACCCTAAAATATATGCCACGTTTTTAAGAGTAATTAAGGCTATCTTATTGCCCCTTCTTATATTAAGAGTTACTTCTCCCTATGCCTTAACTCGGTGCGAGTTGCAGCCTGCTTATACAGTGTCTTAGGAGGAAGGAAGCCTAGTCTGCTTCTAATTAACACCTGTCCTATTGCAGATGTGGACATTTGAACCTAGGTCCATCACCTATCAGTTCTGTAGTGATCGATCGTGTAATAAAGATGCAGAGTTTAATTACAAGAGTTGCGAGGGTTACAAGGATTATAAAAGTTACAAGGATTGCGAGGGTTGCATAAAGTAGGCTATATTTAACGCGTATCCGTCTAAGCTACAGTCTATACTAGTGTTAGCTTTATAGGTCTAACGTAATGCGGAGTTCTTTTTGCGTTTAGCTAGCTCAGCTTTAGCTTTTTCTATATTAAATGTCCACTAAATGTTTGCATCCTTATAGGCCTTTTTAGCCTTCTTAAGAGTGTCCTTATTACGAAAGACCTTAACAAGCTAAGACAAAGCCTTTAAAGTAGGCTTAAAGTCCTTTCGCCTGCCTTCAGCCTTAGTATTAAGTATAAAGCACTAAAGTATTGAGGTGTGTAGTCTACAGACACATTTTAATTAGTCCCTTCGGGTGTTTAGCAACGGCTCTGTGATTAATAAGGAAGATTACGATATAAAGCTACCTAGCGCCTTAGCTAAGTATTAGGTTATAGGCACCGTTCTCTGATAACGGCTTATCAAGTCTTAGAGAGTTAGTGTCGGCATAACGTCACTTGCCTCTCCTTACTCTATAGCAAGGAACTGCGCTTGCGCCCATGCCTCATCTCCAGAGTCCCGTACAGCATAGATAAATCGCCATTGCGCTCGCGTTTCCGTCATCTCTGGCATGTCCTCTTGGACACATTGAGATGTGATTTGCGAGTATTTATCTAGCTAAGCCTGAACGCTCTAGTTCCTTGGCTTCTTTTAGATATTAGTGTATTAGGTGGCAAGCTCTAGCCTCCGCTGTTGGTCCGTGACCTTAAAATGCTTTTAGAGCGTCGTAAGCTGGCTCCGTGGATTGTCATACTCCGCCCTGTTAATAAGATAGACATGGGTTATTGCGACAGTGCGTAAGATCTTAAAATTAACCTTACTAATTGCCTTTATAATTAACTCTTGACGTTTGGATTTAATCTCCCAGATCTTCCACGCATTAGCGGTGCTGTCATTAGACGGCTCTGCAATAGGTGGTGGAGTTATCGTAGTAGAGTCAGGGTCGCAGTACTGCCATACGCCCTTGATGGTAGCGTATCGTCGTTTGGCAGCATACCAAGGTGTCCAGTCTGCTAAACCTTGGAGAACAGTGGTAGCACGAGCATCAGTGCTAGTAGTAGTGGCTATAATAGCGAATAAGCTACCTTGCTAGTTAGCAGAAAATATGAAGTAGAACTTTAAGAGTGTTGTAATACAACAACAAGATGCGTGCAGCGACGCGAGGACAATTATAACGTAAAGTATAGTTAAAGAATATTAAAAACTTAGTTTTAATAGGTGCAAGAAATAATCTTAAAGAGTTGCGTAATGCGACGATAATAAAGCGTGCAACAACGCAAGAATAATCGCAACGTATACAACGTGTAATATAATTAATAAAGTAAACAATCTTATTTAAGTATCGCAGCGTAGTGCGGGGATACCGGGCTTATAACTATTGGATGTGGTCGGACTAAGCACAAGAGATGAATGAGGCAGAAGGTTCGTTGTATTAAGAGAGCTATAGAGAGCGATTATATACACAACCATGATAAGTAAGCAGGTGACGAAGAGTCACGTGAGAGATGTAGTTTACATATACCGTGTGAACTGAGGTGCCATGCTGACATTAATTAAGGAGCAAGAGGATAAGCAATAGCAGCTTTAAAAAGTGGAGATAGCAAAGCTAAAGAAGGCAGCTAAGCTATATAAGGAGAAAATACAGCAGGAAAAGCGTGCTGCGCAAAAGGCAGCTAAGAAGGCGAAGGAGGAGAAGAGGGTTAAAAAGGCTGCTTAGCGCGCTGCCTAGAAGTCTGCCCACGACGCTGAAAAAGCTCTGTAACTATCCCAAAAGGGTAAGAGAAAGGCCTCTCAGTCATCTCTACAGAGCAGAAAGCGTCAGAAACGTGGTGTTAATGCTATAGATGTTGGGGAGGCCTCAGAGGGCGCATCTGCTGCCCCAACTAAATCTACACGTAGCGGCCGCGACGTCAAGCTTCCTAATAGATATAAATAGTGAAAATTAATCGCAAGGATCTATATAGTAATTAACTAGAAAATCTTATAATAATACTAACTGTGGGTGGCTCTATTGCCTTATTGCTGATAGAGCTGTTCTGGTGTTCGGCGATCGTTACGCGCACGGACACGTTATATAGAGGAAAAGGCGCTAGACGCTTATAGCGCCTACACATAAAAGTCTAACTACTCGCATAGCTATTCGCACTAGTACCCCGCCCTATACTACTATAACCGTACTATTCTAACTAGTGCTAAACAGACCCTATAAATAATAAGCCTAAAAAGCTCGCTACTAAAGAATTTAAATAATGGTGGACAAGCCTGCCTATCGAGATAATTATAGTATTCTTAGACGGCTTGGAACAGCGCATAGAAAACGGCGAGCGCCACGTAACCTATGGATACGCTGTGTACCAGGGCTAGAGTCTATTATACACAGGTAAAGGCTCCCTTAACACGCGGGCCCACGTCTTCGACGCAGAAGTAGTAGGGGCCTAAAGAGGTCTTTAACACGTGCTATAGACTTAGGCGCACCGCCTAAGCCAGATTTAGATATGTCTAGATAGCATATTAGTTATTTAGGGCATTAGGGGAGACCCCGCGCCGTTATCCTAGTGGGCCTTTATACGCTGCTAGGAAGCTATAGACACCTAGGATATCTAAATCTAATAGTTACTAGGCTACATAAGTATTAAAGGTAATAAGCTAGCTAATTAGCTAGCAGATAAGGCAGCTAAGTGTGACGGCCTGGCATGCCGGTAGAACACATGACCTCGCGTGAGAGGCGCGACTGCCTTACGCCTGGGTGTAGCTGCCTTACGCCTGGGTGCAGCTGCCCACGCACCCAGTGTAGCTACCTTGGATGGATAGTTATTCCGCTCCGATGGCTGCGCATAAAAGCGCGTAGGACCTTTATACCTATTCTCTCCTCATCTTAGTGTAGCTAAAATAGAGCCAACTTACCTTATCTACTCTTTCGATGCAGGAGCCCGTGCTCGTCCTTATATTATACTAAGATTACTTTACTTGGCTAGAGATAGTAATAAAATATTAGGTTAAACCGCTCGATCTGCCTGCGCGCACGACTTAACAACAACTACCTTAAGAGATTTACTACACGACTACGCTAAGCTATTAGTTTATTATAGAGTACAATTACCCGCAATAAGAGGTTCTAATACCACTAAGTAACGTACTGCTTAAAGGGAGTTAAAGGACGTAGTTTA
Organism: Bimuria novae-zelandiae CBS 107.79; assembly: GCA_010015655.1. NCBI lineage: Eukaryota > Fungi > Ascomycota > Dothideomycetes > Pleosporales > Didymosphaeriaceae > Bimuria > Bimuria novae-zelandiae. The sequence goes on from ML976659.1 coordinate 368,337, forward strand.
GAAATAGTACGCCGCAGCTAGCTAGGAGAGCTAATTAGCCTGCCGCCCTTTGCTTAATAAACGTGCCATACAGGCAACCCACTGCTTACGCAAAGAGGGCTACGAGAGCCCTAGCCTCTTTGCTTTGCCTGCAGCGTTGACAAAATGGCACCGAAACACCCATTTGTAGCGTTAGCCCTAGAGAAGGAGATGCTGGGCAGCGCGTATAACCCATCTAAATAATTTACCTACCAGGAACACGAGATTCAGAGCTACGGCTCTATTACTAAAGAGAACCATGATTAAGACACTTTCCTAAAACTTGCTCGTATCTAGCAAGGCATTGATAAGGACCTCTTGCAACCTCCCTAGCTACTTATATTTACTAGTAACAACCTAATTACTGCGACGCTAGAGGCCGTAATTAAGCATTTCAGACACAACCTAATAGGGATTACTATAGAGCTAGTTGGCCAGCTACTTCTTCGTGGCGTGGAGCGACAATAATTATATATGTACCGCCAGATTACTACTAATACCTTAGCCAAAGGCGAAGAGTTGCATAAAGCCCTTATTTAAGCGCAGTAAAAGATAGACAAGTTAGAAGCCTAGCTTGCTAAATAGGCTATAGCAGACTCTACCCCTAATACACTAGTAACTTAACCTCGTACTACACGCTTCTAAATCCTACTATTAACGCCATAAAATCGCGGTGGCTTTGCTCCCACCAGCCTAAGCTTAGAGTCTGGCGAATTCAAATACTCGCCTCTCCCTCGCCCGTCACCCTTTAGACCTACCGCCCGTCTAGGCGCCCGACCCGCAAACCAGCGCTTAGTTAAGTTCCTAGACCCTCCGCTGCTCTCAGACGGCAAGACAACTACGACCTTCGAGCATTGGAGGGCCCATATGGAGAACAAACTTCGGTCTAATTGCGATTGGTTTATTGGGGATAACCTACAGGACACCTAGGAGCGTATTGCAGTATACATGACTACACGCATAGAGAATCCTGCCCGCGACTAACTTGTGACTTTAATTGGAGCTCTACAAGATAGTGGCGAACGCATTAACAGCGAATTTATAATAGATATAATAGAGCAAGCTTTTGGCGACCTATATAAGAAGAAGAAGACCTGTTAAGTATTTACCTAATTACGCCTACGCTCTATAGCTAAGTTTACTAGCTTCTAAGTAGACTTCTTCCGCCTTATAACGCAGCGCAAGCTACCTGCTAACTAATAGGTTAAAAAGTTCTATAAAAAGCTTACGGATTAACTCCGTATAGATATAGGCCGCGATGTTCGTCGCCTTAAGGATAATTACTCTAAGTTTGTTAACATTGCCCACGACCTCGCACGAGAGGCAGCGATCACAGACTCCTGGGTTACCGCGCGCGCCAAACGAGACTCTCGAAAGAAGGCTACTCGCAAGTACGCTTCGATGCCGGCGTAGCCCCCTGCCCGCACCCAGCCAGCGCGCGCCGCTACCATAGCTCCAGGTAGCCAGCTTACCTACTACTATTATAAAAAGCTAGGATACGTTTCTCGAGACTGCCTAAATAGCCCTATTAATTAGAAAGCGTTAGAAGCCAGTAATTCAGCACCGCAAATTAACAAAGAGGTGTACTACAAGGCTAAGGACGGAGGCTCCCTCTCATCTAACAAGGAATCGGGAAAAGTATTACTCTAGGGGAAGTCTCCTCCCTAGAGAACCCTATAGGAGCTGCTAGCATACGAGACCGCTTGTTTGGCGGAAGTGCTTTCACTCTGCCCTGCCGCATCTTAACGAACGGGCTAGCGATTAGGTTAAAGGCTCTTATTAATACAGGCGCAGGTAGTTACGTCCTAGTCTACCTTAAATACCTTTATATAATTAAGAAGGGACTTAAGGCATCTATTAAAAGCATGGAAGCTATTCCCCTGGCTAGATACGATAGTTAACTAAACAGGTAGGTGAAGAAGCACTTCCAGGCTAACCTGGTACTAAATAGCCACCGCCTTACTACTCACTTTATACCCTGTAACACTGGCTGCCACGACCTTATAGTCGGCCGCAAGCTTCTCGAGGAAGCCAACGTCTAGATTAACTATAGGTAGTAGATGCTTAAGTGGCCAGACATAACATAGATTAACTATAAATAAGATATTATTATCCCAACGCGGGGCATAGCTACAGGAATTAATCCTAAGCATTAAGCAGATACTAACTAACGTAACAAGCTTATAGACGTGGCTATTATACGGCACATCTACCGCTTATCGCAGCAATCCCCTTAGCGTCGCACCTACCAGAAGAACCTAGTGAAGATAGAGGAGTAACTCCGCTACCAAGCGCCGCTATCGCAAGAGCAGTAGCTAACTCGCCCTAAACCTGTCTCCTGTAAGGACCTCGCTAAAGCAGGCCTTAAGATCAACACTATAAGAGCTATAGTATTTATAATTAATACGCGTTAAAAGGAGATAGTTATTAGCTATATTAGCGTCTATAAGATAGAGAAGCTAATCCAAGACCGCAAGGAGGAGCTAGGCTAAACAGACCCTCTAGACCCAGACAAAGAACTCCGCTAGCTTCTTATAAAGAAGTTACTGTTCCTAGGCTACGTAGGCGCTACTCTAGCTCACTTCTTAAAGAAGGACTTAGACGTACTGCCTCTACACCGCGACAGCGTTAATCACAATATTAAGCTAACTATAGATAACACGCTAACGTTAAGCCCACTATATAGCATATCTCTAGAGTAGTTATAGCTTATTAAGGACTACCTAAACAACTACCTCTAACGCGGTGTTATCACTTACAGCAACGCGCCGTACGCCTCACTAGTACTATTTACTAAGAAGCCTAAAGGGGGGTGGCAATTTTGTATTAACTATCGCAAGCTTAACGCTATCACAAAGAAAGATGTCTATCCTATCCCACTTATCTAAGAGACCCTTGCGAGGCTCGCCCGTGCTAAGGTATTTATAAAGCTAGACGTACGGCAGGCATTCTATCGCATTTGACTAGGCAAGAAAGCAGAGGACCTAACTACCTTTCGTACACGCTATAGCAACTACAAGTATCGTATGCTCCCATTTGGTCTCTACAATAGACCTGCCACCTTCTAGCGATACATTAACAAGGTACTGCATGGCCTACTCGACGACTTTTGCACAGCATATCTGGACGATATCCTTATCTACTCAGAGGATCCACTGTATTATGAGGAGCATGTTGCGCAGGTGCTTAAATAACTCTATAACGCTAGCCTGCAAGCAGATATTAAGAAGAGTAAGTTTGCAGTGACTAAGACAAAGTTCCTTGGCCTTATTATCAGCACTTAAGGCATTTAGAAGGACCTAGAGAAGATCGCTGCTGTGCAGGACTAGCCTGTGCCTACATTAGTCAAAAGTATATAGTTATTTTTAGGCTTCTGCAACTTCTACTAGACCTTCCTTAAGGACTATAGACGCATTATTAGACCACTTACAAAGCTTCTTAAGAAGGGCGCCTAGCATGCCCTTAAAGAGTAAGAGCTTACAGCCTTTCAGCAAGCTAAAGACCTTATACTATTAGATAATGTACTTACTTACTACTCTCCCTATCGCGTCACACGCATAGAAACAGACGCGAGCGATAGTGTTATTGCTGGCGTACTCTCGTAGCTACAGGACGACGGACTCTAGCGACCTGTAGCCTTCTATTCCAAGATAATAAGCGACCCACAGATGAACTACGACATACATGACAAAGAGATGCTGGCCGTGATCTGTGGCCTTAAAGAATAGAGATCTTAGCTTATTGGTCTATAGACAACTAAGCCCTTTAGCGCTATTACTAACTATTAAGCGCTAGAGTACTTCTCTACTAAGCGCGAGCTTACTCCTCGACAGATACGCTAGGCTATAATAGTAGCTAATTTTAACCTAAAGCTCACCTACTAACTAGGCACTACTAATGTGGTGGCTAACGCGCTGTCACGCAAGCAGGAGGAACTATAGACTTAGAAAGAGAAAGATAAGATAGCTCGCATAAGGGTCTTCTTACAGGCTAAGTAGCTAGACGTTAACATAGTGCAAGAAGCCACAACCTAACTTACTAACCTAGCTACTTAAGGATTGCAGGGCTAGGAGCTTAAGATCGCTATAATAGACATCTTTATAGCCTCTCCCTCTGTAGAGGATCCTCATGCCCTTGTCGACTAAGTGATTAAGGTAAATCAGAATCACGATAGCCTATAAAAGCTGCGGGAAAAAGCTCTATCTAATAACTAAGGACCGTAGAAGCTAAATAATTAAGATCTACTCCTACATAAAGATTGGCTAATTATCCTAGCAGTCAACTTCCTACGCACCTACCTAATCTAAGCCACCTATGCTACGCAGCTCACTGCTCACCCAGGAAAAAGGAAGACAGCGAAGCTACTTAGAGATTAGTACTACTAGCCAAATCTAGCGAAGGATGTGGACACCTATATCGCCGCCTATAAGGCTTATCGATAGAGTTATACGCCTTGCGACCGCACCCTAGGACTACTTAAGCCACTACTAATACTAGAGCAAGCATAGCAGGACGTCTTAATAGACTTTAAGTTATTCCTACCTAACAAGAAAGGGTATAATAACGCCTTTATTATGGTTAACCGCCTAAGCAAGCGCTGCTTCTCACTGCCCTGCCACAAGATAACCACGGCAGAACAGGCTACAGATATGTACTATCGCTACATCTGGCGCGTGTACGGCCCACCCAAGTCTATTGTCTCTGATCGAGGCCCGCAGTTTGTCTCAGCATTCATAAGCAAGCTATATTAACTTATAGGCGTTAAGTAAAAGCTCTTAATAGCCTACTATCCTTAGACTAACGGCAATATAGAGATTATAAACTAGTATCTTAACTAGCGCCTTCGCCTATTTATTAACTACCACTAGGATAACTGGTCTGACCTACTGCCCTGCATGGACTGGGCTCAGGCTATACTGCCTCATGAGACTACAGGCCTCTCGCCGTACGAGATCGAGTTCGGACATCAGCCTACTTACCACTGGGACTGGGAAGAGCGGACAAAGACCTCGCCCATAGTCCGTGAGCAGATGTCCCGAGAGGAAGCGCAGAACTACGCAAAGGTTTAACACAACGCTGTAAAGTAGGCTATAGAGATAGCTTAGAGAGGGATTGTTTATGCCCAAGAGCAACAAGCACGTTAAGTAAATAAGAAATAATGTAAGCTAGACTTTAAAGTAGGTAATTAGGTCTATATTACGCTAAGAGGCTTCACAACCGACTAGCTAAGTTAAAAGCTCGACCAGTAGATGTATGGGCCCTATCTAATTATCGCTATAAAAGGTCACTCCTATTAGGTTAAACTTCCGTTATATATGCACATGCACGACGTCTTTCACGCAGACCGCCTACAGAAAGCCACCACAGACACACTACTAGGTCAGATAGAGCCAAAAGAGGAGCCAATAGAGGTTAACAGTAACTTAGAATAGCAAGTAGAGGAGATCTTAAATAGCCACATATACTATAGACATCTATAATACAAAGTCTCCTAGACTGCCTACAACCCTAACCCTACCTAGTACAACGCCCGAGGCTTCGTTAGGGCACTATATAAAGTAAAGGAGTATCATAACATATACCTAGACAAAGCAGGGCTGCTACTACGACTAGATATCTGGCTACAAGCGTATAAGGCCAGCACCTATCTAGAGATAATAAAGAAAGATAATAAAGCTACGGTTATACTAGCATAAGGCAAGACACGAAGGAGGTGACACGACGGACTTAGAGGACTGAGCCTACCTTAGAGGGGGGTGATGTGACGGCCTGGCATGCTGGTAGAACACATGACCTCGCGTGAGAGGCGCGACTGCCTTACGCCTGGGTGCAGCTGCCTTACGCCTGGGTGCAGCTACCCACGCACCCAGTGTAGCTACCTTGGATGGATAGTTATTCCGCTCCGACGGCTGCGCATAAAAGCGCGCAGGACCTTTGTACCTATTCTCTCCTCATCTTAGTGTAGCTGAAATAGAGCCAACTTACCTTATCTACTCTTTCGATGCAGGAGCCCGTGCTCGTCCTTACACTAAGGACCCACGCCTACCTATAGGGAAGGTAGCTAACCCTATAATATTAGGTCTATAATCTAATGCGCGCGCATACGTACGCGCTATATAATAAGAGTAGTAGCGCACACGCACACTAAATCTCTCTATATAGTATAACTAGTGGGGCCTAGCATACACCCCCTCTAGGCAACCGCCGGAGTTAGAGCTCACACGCCCCGCCCTGGCCAAGCTCTTATCTATAAGGACAAGACACGGCAACTACGCCTGGTACTATAGGAAGTTTAAGCATAATAAGGAGACCCTCGCGTACACCTGCGGAGCAGACCTGGCCCTAGACTATATTATATACTGCCCACGGACAGTGCAACGCTTTAACTATTAGCTATAACGCCTAACACATCCCCTAATAGATACTAGAGAAGGAATACAGTACCTTAAAGCGCTAAGTTTAGGAGAATACGTAACCCTTTTTATACTTAGTATTAATAATAGTACACGTTAGTAAGTAACTAGCTAACTACGTTATAGGCGAGCGGACGTAAACCCTTACTTTAGGTAAAGTAAATACGCTACCTGCTTTTAACTTACTAGAGTATCTACTATATAAGACTAAGCTCTCTTTTTTATGTACCTATATGCGTGTATATATCTCTCCTTACCTATAATAAGTCTTAGCATGCTTCTGTACAGGACTAGGGGCAACTAGAAGGCTACCCCATTCCCTACTATTATTACACAAAGGCCAGATTAAATAGCTAAGTCGCCCCTATCTGGAGAGGGACAGCAGCAAGAGAGGCCGCTTCTATAGCAGCGGTAGCACTAGCATAAGTGGCCCTTACTAAGTGCAGGGCACGTCTACATACCCCCTGGGAGGTTATATAGGACGTAAAACCAATACTACTACTACTACTTAGCGTAAGTCGGGCACCCTAGTTTCCGACACCCTATAGTTTCCGACAGCCCCGCAACCTCGCCCCCCACTATGCACTACGACTAAATATTAACTTTAAATAACTTAATTTTTTACTAATTTTAAAAATATTTTTTACACTATTTTCGCTGCCTTTAAATAGCTAGATATATAAAAGAAGATATCTAGAATACGCTTATAAACCTTAAATCTAGGGTTGCTTTAGCTACTACTACTACCTAACACGGGGTCCTACGTAACACTCTTCGCGGCCGCTTTAATAGTACCTAACCCTATTAGTACGCTTACGATAGTAAATAATAGCTTATAACTATTTAAGAAGAGCTTCTAGAGAAATAAATTCTTTAGTAAGAGGCTTTTAGTTATGCGCTAACGCACGCGCAAGTGCAGACTATTATAATTACTATTCTTAAGTAATAGGGTAACTATAAAAACCTAGGGAAGAAGTGGACTAGTTACTTTATATAACGCTACTTAGCTATTAAGTTAAAGTTAAGTTGCTGGACTAGCTAGGAACGCGTAAATAAGGCTACTCTAGAAAATATTAGGCACTTATTTAACCTATACAAAATAGTAAGCTAGATTCCCCCCTAGCGCAGGTATAATGCCGATAAGGACAGTATTATAGAGGGCTAGGGCATTAATAGGCTTGTTATAGGCTCCTCGTAGGAGAGCCTAAACGCTGTACTAGTTAAGATAATAAATGCCTATACTTAGACCTCTATAGTAGAGTGTATCTCTGCGCTTGGCGTCGCTCTAGACCCCCTTATTATCTTTAAGGCTAAGAGCATCTAGGAGCAGTGGTTTAAGAAGGAGTTTTTAGCTTAGAACTTAGGCTAGCATGTTACCTTTTTGTAAAATAGATAGACGAGTAATAACATCGCTATCGAGTGGCTAGAAAAGGTGTTTTTGCCATAGACTAAGCCTAATAATCCCTCTAAGGCATAGTTACTTATTATTAATAGCTATAGCAGTTATACTTTAGATAAATTTATAACTATATATTACTTAAATAATATCTACTTACTCTTTTTCCCTGCTTATACTTCACATCTACTCTAGCCTTTAGATTTAGGCTGTTTCTTAAGTCTGAAGGCGGCGTATCGGCGCTTTATCGGCGAATATACGGCTTAGACAGATAAAATAAAGCTTAAGAAGGCCAAGTTTCTCGAATTTTATGCAAAAGCACGTAAAATTAGCCTTCGAGAGTAGTGCATCCGATCTAGGTAGAAGGCAACAGGCTTATACCCTAAGAGCGTAAGGAAGCCCTTAGGTTCTCGCTAGGTAGTAGTGCGCGAACGGCCGTCAACACCACCCCCTTCTACCATAGATATTAGGACGCCAAAACGCGGCAGCAATGTTATAAAGCTATTTTCTAAAAAGAACTTTTTACTAACTACACGATAATGCGTTTGGCTTACTACTACAGCGTTTAACTATACCTTAATAATAGTTACTATATAAGACTATGAGATTACTTTCTTGCGTAAGCAGGTAGAGCAAGCTAACCCGCTAAAACGCTATAAAGTTATAACTAATCTAAATAATCTCTTCGTAAGTCTTATAAAAGTTCTCTTTTAAACTAATTAAGAGCCTGCTTAACGTGTTCGTAAGGTGAGAAGCATAGAGCAAGGGGTTATTATTATAAAAAAAGAGAGTAGCTCTAAGGAGGAAGTAGAGTAATTATTAGTGCAACGTTTAGCACGGAATTAATAATTAATACGACAGTATCTTAATCGTGATTTAAGTGTAGATAAAGAAAGCAATTAAAATCCTTTAAATACGATTTTTTTAATGCTTTTTTAAAATTATTTGATAAAGCTGTGAGCACATTCGCAACGTAGAGTGGTGGCAGCGGCGAAATTTGGCGGGGTGTCGGAAAATGGGGGGTGTCGGAAACTAGGGTGCCCGACTTATGACTCACTAAAAACGAGCTCCTCGTGTATCACTTCACTTCGCACTTTTTCTTTTGCTTCATTCGTGTCGACCTTCTTCGCAATTGTGCGGAGTATATGTTTTGTTCAACGAACGTGACGCTTCCCCTAGATATGTTACAGCTAATTAGCACCTGCACCTGCAGGGACCCGTGGACACGTGCAGCTTGGAATGACCCACCACGCTGTCAGGACAGTGCTGACGTCTGACCTCTAGAACATGAATTATTGTATATGCCGCTTGCTCACAGCCACAAACCCTCCTTTCCAGTTCTATGGGATAAGACGCCCAACATCCACTCTCTCGCATCCCAACACTTTGAGAGCGGACATATTCCACCCCGCCGCAGTCATGATTAACCCCAAGTCACCTTCACAACCTACATTGTCTAAACCGCCACACGCCTGACTTATCTGTCGAGTCGACACAGCATTTTCTACAGTCGAGGGCACGTAACAGGCCTATCAGAACAATCGCCATGGCCTTCACTGCCATTACCAGCTGGATCGAGCGCGTCGAAACCTATCTGGTCAACAAGCGCACCCAAAGAGCCGCGAAGAAGAAAGAGGGACGGGACCGCAAGATTTGCGAAAAGCGATCGACGGAGCTGAGGCATTCGAGGTCATCTTGTGCGTTCATCTACTTTAGATTGACTGCTGTAGTTGTGTGCGCTGTAGGCGTCCACCCGATTCGATGGCGCACAGTTTTGAGGCCCGTATAAAATAAAATTTGTTGGTTTTGCATAACAGAGACTACTAACGCCGGACAGCGCGACGATCTTCAACCACACTGGACAGCGCAAGCATACTTCAGGAACCTGAGAATGCAGACGAGAACATTGGGCCGTATCACGTTAGCGAGGATCCAGAATCGCCGCGCATGATTCCCCGCGAGAAGACTTTGTATGGGCAGGCAAGCTCTATCACGCTCGACTTGGGGCGGATTCAGGCCGGAGAGATATTCCATCGGCAGACAGTGGATCGGGGTGACGTGCTAATCGAAGGAGGGGTTGCTGATTATTCTCTAACCCCCGAATAGGTGCACGGCAGGCAGCCCGGTAAGGTTGCTCGCTCCACCTGAGCAGAATAGGTAACAATGGTTGAGGGTGTCGGAGTATGGGTCGCGTCACCTCTGTACCGTACTTCACCACAAAAAATGGATTACACTGTCACACAAGACCGTTTATCAACCTCTCTTCAAACCTCTCTTCTTTATATCTCTATTCATTTCGCACGCCGGGCATCCCGCACTTTTCCACCGTCGCAACTGTCCAATTTTCAACCACACATCCAAAGCGGACGCAGCACCTCCGTACCGTCGCGCATCCTATTCTACAACAACCGTCATGACTACCCCCGCAGCCGTATATCTCTCCCGTTCATCCTCTGTGCGCAGCAGCGAGCCCATCCACGCCAACACATCTCCCGACGCCAAGCGCAAGACCGTCAGATTCACCTCCGACACCAAGGCCCCCATGAGCGTCGACGGAGACACCACCCTCGTCACCGAGTCCACCCACGCTGCACTTTCCCACACCAACACGCACACCCCTCCACCTCCCAAGCCATTCCGAGCCCGCAGATGGCTCCACAAACTGACCTGCACGTGCGAGCTCCGCGCACGCCTCGGCGCGAAAGCCCTCGCCAAGCACGTTAAGAAGCTGGAGAAGGAACACGAAAGAGTGAAAGCGGAGCGGGAGGAGACGTTGAGGATGTTAACCGAGAGGGGATGGAATACGGAGCCTCTTAATAAGTTTACGCCCGATTATGGCGTAATGCAGTTTTGAAGGTGGGATAACGGCGGGAGGAGGAGGAGATGGGAGGGTCGGATTTGAAGACACTTTTGGTATTGAGGTATACTCGCTACGCCGGCCGCGGTTAAGATCTTTAGGCGAAGCGCTTGAGATTTTTGCGACGGAGTTTTTGGTAGATTTTGGGGGGTTATGTCTTGGAATATATGATACCCGTCCAATGCTGTGTTAGCGATTTCTTACTTTCGACGTACAATGGAGACTGGCTGTACAAGTTTGGGTAAAGCACTGGCGTTTAGTTCTTGTGTTACTTATCCTTGGCTAATACCGCATTTTTATGTCGATCTTAAACCTAGTTTTGCAGTTTTATACAAGAGTGTGCTTACTAGCCATCTCCTCGAAGACTCGTGCACTTTACACAGGCAATTTTTTTTTTGCAACCCTTACAGGAGCAAGAGAGCTAGGAAGATTGTCTTCAACAATGGAATTCGAGCCGTTATTTACATTGAATTGGAATATTGGCAGACCAATAGCCCTCCTCCATACAGCTTTCCTCCATAACTAATAAGATTCTTTTCTTCAACGCCAGATCATTGAGTACGGTGTATCACCCTATACCATTCAATGCAACCGCCGTCAGTCTTGACCAAGTACTTCCGTCTACAAGTACTGGTTGATGAAAGACAGCTGGGTGCTGACACGAGTGTAGACACCAGCGAATCCACGGCGAGCACAACCATTGCCGAAAGAAACAACACCAATAAGAGTGCTGGTGCCGGTAGTGATGAGAGGGCCTCCGCTGTCGTCCTGGCAAGAGTCCTGTCCACCGGCAGTCTCGGCGGCGCAAACCATGTTGGTAGTGATGGAAGAGGTGCCGTACTGGGCCTGGCAGGTAGCGCGGGAAACGATCGGGACGTCGACGTAGCGGAGGGTCGAGGAGGTAGGACCGTTCTCAGAGGTAGTACCCCTGCATTTCGAGTTAGTTTGTGAAGACCGGGGGTAAGGGGAGGGATAGACGTACCATCCAGCAACGGTGGACGAAGTGTCCGCGGCAGGGTCCGAACCGGCGGCGGGGAGGCTGACGTAGCTGATGGTCGAGCTGGTGGGAATGGTAGCCGCCAGCTTGAAGATGGCGATGTCGTTGTTGTTGCCAGAGTACGCCGGGTTGCGGATGACCTGGGAAACGCTAACGGTGACACCTCCGGAGGCCCAGTTCTGCAAAAAGGTCAGCGAAAAGTCGGAGTATGCAAGAGAAGGCATAAAATTGATAGCCCGAACTCGTCCCCAGAGTATGCCGCTTGTCCATTATCTCATGAATTGCAATGCATAGGTCGAATCACAAGGATTGGCGAGTTCTTCTGCCATATTTTACTAAAAAGAATGGGAGCAGCTTACGAGGGAGCCAGCGCGGACAGTGTAAGTGGAAGCCTCGAGGGTCGCGCAGTGAGCAGCGGTGATGACAGTGTTGCCGTTCACAAGGGAACCACCGCAGTGGAGCGAACCACTGCGGAGGATGGTGACGATGTAGGGGAACTGTCCAGCGGAAGCAGTAGAGCCACCAACGATCTGGACGCTCAATTCCTGAGGGGAAGCATCAGGCGTAGGCGCGGCGGCCGCGAAAGCGGGGAGCGCGAGGAGGAGGTTCTTGAGCTGCATGGTGAAGGGCTAAATGATCGTAGCTGGTCGGAAGCCAATGGAGCGAGTGGATGAAGATGTCAAAGAGGTATTGGCGCCATCTTTATACTGTGAGAGCCTCGTACGGAGTGTACGAAATATCACGACCGTTGTCCTGTCCAGTACCCCAAAATGTCGGCCCAGCCCGTACCAAAATTCTCTAAGCTCGGCCATATACTTTTCGGCCACATACCGTGTCCGTGCGGGTAATGCGCCTCTTTTTACTAGTTAAATTTAGAAAAACTAACAACTTTAAAGCTGCTATCTCTATAATTGCGTAGTATTTTTAAATTTTTTTTTAAAAAATATAAGATATTTCCTATCTCCAGTATGAATTTATAAAAAAAAGATATTATACACAATATAATACAACTATAGTAGAAATAGTAAGTAAAAACAATATAAACTTTTACTAGTAAAAAGCCCTCTTCGTACCTGTGAATAACTTTTGTAATACTTTATAATAAAGTCTAAAATCTCTATAGCTTTATTATATATCTACATAATACCTAACTTTAAGGCTACTAAGCTATAATCAAAAAAACTAAAAAGATCGCTAATTTCTCTTAGCAAAAAAAGGATTTTTATAGACTACCTAAGGCTTAGTAAGATTAGAACTAGAAAATATATAAAGTAAATAATTGTATACATAAATCCTAGACTTTATTATACAGTATTATAAAAGTTATTTAAAAGTAAAAAAGTGCTTTTCACTAATAAAGGTGTACCTTTTTTACTTACTATTCCTACTATAGTTATATTATATTATGTATAATATTTTCGTATTAACCAATACCTAGAATAGGTAATCTCTTATATTTTAAAAATTATTTAAAAATACTAAGTAGTTATAGAGATAACAGCATTAAAGTTGCTAATTTTTCTAAATTTAACTAGTAAAAAGCGGCGCATTACCTACACGGATAGGTTACTTCTCGGATACCCTACGTAAGATAGCCACACTAATTTGGGTCGCGATATTTTCAACGACAACAATTATATTTGCCACTTAGTACACATAGGGTTAAGAGTAAGCGCCGCTACTACTACTGTTGCCTTTTAAGCTTCTTAGAAGTTCCCTACATACTTTATACTTAAGTCTCTATTTATATATAGTCTTAAGTGATTTAATTAATAATTTTAAAAAGTTATTTAAGACGCTTCTTATAGTTAGGGTAGTCCTTAATAATATTAACTATATAAGCGTATTTATTTATATAGTGCTTCTGGTTATAACGGTAATCTATATCTATTTACTTAATAAAGTACGGACTCCTATTGTCGCTGACATTTAGAATCCTAATAAGGAGTAGCTAGTAAGATAGTTACTTAGGATAATAGTAGTTCAACGCCTAGATTATATAGACAGAGTCTAAAAACCCGCTAGCTAGTATATAAAACACGCTCTAATAGCGCTCCTTCTCTTACCTTATTATATAATATATTAAAGCGCTCTTTCTTAATTAAGACTACGTTATTAAATCTAAAAAAAGGTTATATCTTATTATAATAGCGTGTCTTAAGTATAGGAAAAAGAAGTAAAATTTAAAGGTTATAATAGGTATAAGGCGTATACTAAAAGGTGTAATACGTATATTGTATTAACCTTATAAAGCTATATAAAGTTAATTAATATATAAAAGCTATAACTATTAAGAAGGAGCAGATAATAGCTACAAAAATAGTAAAGTATTAAGTGTATAAATACGCTATAACTATTTATATGTAATTAAGTTAGATATCTAGCTATTCTTTAATACTCTATAAAGCTATTTTAGTGTATATTATACTAAGTACTAGGTACGTTACAGATCCTTATCTTTAAAAATAACTAAATATTAAAGTTTAACGCTAGTAGCTAAAATAGTTTTAATAATAGACACCTATTCGTAAGCTTCTAAAGATTTAATATAAGCTTTCTTTTTTAAAAAGCTTATAAACACCTAAGCATTTACATATACTCCTAGTACGTACCTAGTCTCATCTATATTTTATATATTCTTATATTATATCCCTAGCTCTAGTCTTGTCCGCTTAAAAGGCTTGAAAAAGCATATATAATATTATAGTTAGCTACTATAGTTCGTGCGCGTTTAATTATTTAGCTAATTATAAATATAACGCGTAGGTTATAGGCGAAAAATAAAATAACTATAATTACTTATAAGGCTTATAGTCCTTATTTATATAGAGAAGCTAAGTAGCTATTTTATATATATATAAATATAAAGGAGGCTATATGTATGCGTTCTTATTAAGTATCTAATTTATTAAAAAGACTTTTATTTTAGAGTTAATTACTACTATTAGTAATAACCTTTTAAAGTAATAATTAAGAAATACTATATGTCTTAGTAACTTATTACTAGCTTTTAAAAATACTAGTATTAAAATCGCGGATAGTATTGTTGAAAGTAACTTTATACGAATCTATTTTAAGTATATAGCGTTAATAGTATAAAGCATTAAAACAGAGTAACGCGTTATGGTGGGGTGGCCGAGAAGTATATGTGGCTAAAAAGTATATAGCCGAGCTTAGTGAAGGTCCTTCCCATATTGTTCGACCCCCCGTGGACAACCTTTTCTAGATGTGGTGGCGCGTAAACCGGATAGAGTTACAATTGGCCATCGGCGCTACACATATGATTGCGTGATCACACATCATGGGTAGCCAGGCAAATATAGAAGGTGAAGCATGTCTTATCTCATGCAGGTCCTGGGAAACATGTATGAATGGGTGCGCTGACCGAGAGCTTGGTGATATGATTCACCGACAAACGAGCGGGAAATAGACATGATCCTAGCGACAATCAGATAACGAAAGAGCGAAAAGGAAACACTGGTGATGATCGTGTATAGCTTGTAGGTTTTAGCGAGTTGCTGCAGCCGACCTAGTCTGGCATAGGTAGTTGACTTGACTGCCAAGTACGCTTATGCTTGGCCTGGTGTATGGTGTGCATGGCGGATAGCCTACCATCGGAAGCACTGCCACATCTTGCTGCCCGCACGGGGGCATAAACGGCCATATTATGCTTCTTGCCTTATCGCGCTTGTCCGATACAGGTCCAAAGCACAGGGTGACTCCGTAGTGCAATATGGCCAATCGGGAAAGGCTTCTGCCCAGTAGATTGCGATTGCTTTCGGGCCGGGTGAGAATGCATGACGCGGTGTCAAAACGTCGTGCTCTATTGGTGAATGGTAGTAGAAGACACTGAGGTACCCGTCACTAAGTTCCTACCCGCTAGAATGCGGGGGCGGAGCGGGAGGACGCGTTGGGAAGGTGCAGGGCGGAGATAGGATTGGGCAGGTGCCAAGGCTTCCGCGCATCGACAAAAGCCTTAACGTGTCCGTGCGCGTAATGCGCATGTTCGCGTAATGCGCACCCTAACACCATAGCAGCTGTATAATAAACAAGGCTATAGAGCTATATATAATTACTATTATTATAAAATTCTATAGCGGAGTACTATATTAGTGCTTATAATTAATTTATACTATTTAAATTTATTTAAAAGTATAATATTGCGGTGGCTGCGTGTAGACTTAGTTAGGTTAGTAGATACGCCCTTTAATGCCTCCCTAATATCTATAGTATTAACAACACGTTTCTAACGCTTTCTGCTTTATAGAGGTGGCTAAGAGGCCTTTCTTTTACCCTTTTAGGATAATTATAAAGCTTTTCTATGTTACAGACAGACTTTTGGGTAGCGCGCTAAGCTGCCTTTTGAGTCTTTTCCTTCTCCTTTACCTTCTTAGCTACCTCTTACGTAGTACGCTTTTCCCGCTAAATTATTTCCTTATTTAACTTAGCTACCTTCTTTAGCTTTACTATTTTTACTTTTTTAAGCTACTACTACTTATCCTTTTACTTCTTTATAGACTAACGTATATAAGCCTCTTTAACCTTTCTTAGTAATTATAAAACTATACCCTTATAGTACCCTTAACATTACTAAGATTAAAAGGCTTATCTTTTTTTTCCTTAACTAATAGTGTCTCTTTAAGCCTATTAATCTTATAGTAAAGTAGCTTATTTTAAACTACGATATAGTAGAGTAAGTAGCTAAGGTTCTACGCGTTTTTACTACCTTAATTCTTTATTATAGCTTATATAAGACAATCTAGTTTACTCTAGTTAAATTTACTAAGTACTAAAATAACGATTTTTTATAATTCGTACTTATCTTAGGTAGTTTAGGTAAATTTTTTCAGTATAACCTTTATATTAATAGTTAATATACTAGTAGTTTTAAAAGACTTAAGTATTATCTTCTTCTTAAAAGAGCGTATTTAGGCCTTTAAAAAAAGAAGGAAGAAGTTGTCTTTTTTAATTAAAATTAAAATTTAGCTTTTTTATAAATAGGTTATAAGCTCAGCTAAGTAGACTAATAAGAGAGGCTTAAAAAGTACTATATTAAGTAGCTAGAGCGTATATATTAAATAAAAAGGAAGTATAGTTAAGAAAATTTTCTTTTATTATAATAGTTAATAAAATTTATAGTAATATAAGATCTATAGCTATTAAGGAGAAGTAATTAGTAAAATTATTAAGCTTTTACCTTAGTATAGTAATTAAGCACTTACTTAAACTAAGTAAGGCTAATATTACTATTTATCTAGCCTAAGGATAAAGAGAAAACGTGTATCCTATAATTTCTTACTTTAATATTCTTAATATAACTTAATTATATACTATTATTAGTAGCCTAATAAATAAATCTTAGTAGTAACGCTAATTTATTAGTGCATATATATATTAAAAGGGTAATCTATTTATAGGAGCTATTTTAAAAAGATACTATAACCTTCTTATTTTTCTATATACGTTTACTAAACACTTATTTTAATTAGATAATAATACTAATAAGTCCTTTTTAATTATATTATATATATAATAAGGCTTAATATTATATTTCTTAATTTTATTACTTAGGATATTAAAATATAGGCTATATTTATCCCTTAAATTAGCTTAGGAGTAATTACTGTCTATACTAGCTACCTATTAAGAGATTAAATAAATACTATATTAGTTAATAAAGCGTATAACCTAGCTCATGCTTACTAGCTTCTTAGCTATTATTAACGCGAAATTTTATATTATCTTTTTTATAAGTGCTAAGTAGCGCGCTATAAGCCCTTTTATATAGTTAATTAGCTTTGCCTCTTATTATAAAGTAAGTTTTTATTAGTTAATTACCTTATTTACGCGCGACTATGTTCTAGCCTTATATCTTCGTATTAAAGTAGAAAGCTATACACCGTACTTGCTAGTTATTCTCTTATAGGAGAATTCTTTATTAGGTTACAGCGATTCTATCTTAGCAAGCGCATCGTTAATCGGAGCCATATTGGTGGAGTAATGTGGTGTTGAAAATAGGGAGGATTTCTGTTGGGGTGCGCATTACGTGAACATGCGCATTACGCGCACGGACACGTTAGCGATTGTCTGCGTGTTTTGGACTAGCGATGATCGCCCGAGTGCTCCGATTCGTCTTGTGACTCGACAAAGAGTTTACAGTAGTTTGCTTGCATAGTCTTGTTGACCTTCTTCACGCAGTTCTGTTGTAGAGGATGACGCTTCTTTAAACAGTCCTTCCGCATGCTTGATCCATGCTTGCTCAACCTCGAAGTGGGCTTATTCTCTTCGGGTGCGTACTCCTCGTCTTCATTGGCACAACATACTGGCCTCTGACGTCACCCATCTTCGTCCGCCGATATACGACCATGGAAAGCCTCAGCAAATCCTTTACCATCCAGGTCAACGACAAATATGTAGCTCCCGTTCACGCCAGCGCCCAAGGGCGACGCTTGGCTCCAAAGTGGCAACGTTCACGCTGAAGGATGGCCGGCTTGTTTCTGGCGATTGGGTTCTCGGGCGTAATCTTACCGAAGACCGAAGCTTGGGCCCAAACAAAATCGCCTGGTTCAAGGATAATTCGGAGTCTGGAAAGAGACTTCATGTGGTAAACGCACATGTAGATCGCGGTTCACATCAACTTAAATTCGGAGGTAATGGTGACCTTGAGTGTTCTTGCACTACCTTCTTGAACTAATGTGTTTGGGCAAGTGGCTGCTTGATGGCGAGCGACGATGAAGTTTTCGTTGACCTCATAGGAATGGAGGGAGCTTGTTCAACTGTAAAGTACAAGGAGTAAGCGGAGGTAGCTTTTCTAGATTCTCGTTCTTTTGTTTTATAGCAATATGTGCAATTATGCAGATCCTACTAATGTGCCGCTCCTCAAAAAAGGTTGAGTAGGCGCAACAAGAGCGTCTCTGGGCGGTTAGGCAAGTACTAACGCAGACGGAGCAGGAGGCGCATCACATGAGATAAGCATTTACGATTTGTTGAGATCTATCCCGCATGGCCAACATCGCCCTGGCACGGGCCACATCTTATTAGCCAATTAGATGCAAATACATCAAAACACTAAATGTTTGTCGTCATGTAGGCAATTTTTGTTTGCCAGCCAAAACACGCCTTTTTTAAAAGCTTTTATATATGCAACTATGCCTAATTGTACAGCGCCATTAAGTAACAATGCCAACTTCGTAAAATATACAAAGTACAGCCTAAAGGCAGGAGATTTGCCTAATTTACCTACTTTGTAACGAGGTAGGCACGGTCGAACACGTGGCCTTCTCTCGCTTATAGAGGTTCTGGCTAGGCTAGGATCAAACACTAGCGCTAGTAGCTGACCCTAGCATATCCTATATATATTGTACTATACGAGTAATACTTGGCTTAAGTATTCTCGTGCGTACCTTTTGGTGCAAGTAAGGAAGTCACATAGTATTGGCTTAGTAAGCGGGGCGCTTACCTCATTACATACTTAGCCGCCACCCTTATAGTAACCGCTTAAAATTAATAATCTACATACTTTTAGACGCGCTCTCTTACCTAACTATATAGATTTTAACTCTCCTATTACTTTATTTAACTTATTTTTTAATGCAGGCGTCGTTAATTAGATCGCATACTATACGAATTAGCATGCTAAAAAGCTTTAGGCTAACGCGCCCTTAACGCCTAACTACTATTAATAGAAACCTACCTCTTCAAGCAAGCTATATACGTATTTTACTATCGTTATTTATATAAGCGTCTACTAGGAGCCCTTGCTTATTAAATACTAGTAGAAGCTTCATGGGACAGCGCCTTGGCATAAAATTAATCGCTACATGTCGAAGGAGAGATAGCAGTAGCTTAATTACTACTTATACTATATAGAGGTTAACTAGAGCTTTAAGTCTCCCTTTAGCTAAGTATAAGATCTCTTAAAGACACTCTATAAGCGTAGCTTTAAGTACTAAGTGCTTAGCGTACACCTCTATATTAATAAAGTAATTACGAGATTTACAGGCCGCGTAAGCAAAATTATAATAATAAAAATAAAGCCTACGCCTAAAGGCTTTAAGATCTAGTGCTTAGCTAATAATAGAGTAATTCTAAACTAGTTATTTTATGCTAGAGGGCGAGGGCCTATTAACTTACTTAACTTACTTACTAACGCGCTAGCTTTTACTCCTATAGAGTTAGTTCCTATTACTCTTATACTCGCCGTAAACGCTGCCGGCCAGCGCCTCTTTCCGCCAAATCTCTATATTGTGTGGGACGATAATCTCTTTAACACTATCCCTATACTTAAATACTTTAAATCTAAAGGCGTAGGCTGCGCTAGGACAGTCTATATAATAAAGATAACAATAGAAGAGATTTTTAAAGTAATAGTAAAGGCAGAATTATAGGTAGAGGCGCTAGCTATTAGCACTCGCACGCGGGTAAAGCTCTTAAAGAAGTGCTTTAATAGTAACCTAATAAAACTTAAAACACACTATACGCGCAAGCTAGAGTAGGGAGATACTTACTAGGCGCTCTCGCAGAGTTGGTAGGTGCTTTAGGTAGCTTGGAGAGACAACTAGGTTGTTCTTTTTGCTAGTACTGTCGCTGAGCGTAAGTACTTTGCCCTTAACACTATGCTAATGCTCCGCTGACAATAGTTGCTATAAGCAACTTAGGTTATCATAAAGCTCCGCCAACGCTCTAAGATGGCTCTAAATAATAAGAAACTCTTTAAGAAAGCCTTTAGCAGCGAGTCTTTTAAGTTACTAAGTATCCCTTAAATAATAGATAACTATAATTACTACAAGAGCGAGGTTAATCGCTTTAACTAAATAAAAAGCTACTACTCTATTTAGCAGATCTGCTAGCGTACCTGGCGCCTGCTCTAGTACTTTCTACTAGATCTAACGCTTAATAATTGCTATAGGCTCTCCTCGTACTCCTCTCGCGACTCTGCTAAACGCTCCGGCTATAAGAAGTTCCTATACAAGCTTATTAAATAGCTCTTTGAGCGAGGTGGCCGCCCTACTCGAGGCTTAAACAAGCGTAAGCGACCTGACGACGTACTCGCCAGCGGAGAGGGCAACTTCGGTAGCTCACACATATCTACAAAGCTATTTGCGGAGGGTAAAAGCTGTGTTAATTACGCAGCAGCTAGACGTACAACTAATAAGAAACTCTAATCCTGGACACCTCTAGCACAAGTTATAGGCAATATAAGGTTATCTTATAGCTCTTAACGCCCACCGCGTACTTATTATAGCTATACGCTTTGCTAGCTACCTTTATATAGGCTAGAAGTTAATGCTAAGTGCTAGGCAGAGCACCTCCGCCGGCATTAAATAATTAGGTTAATAGACATAAAAGCAAGCTTAACTATTATGTAAACCTATCTTAAAGCCCTTAGAGATGCAAAATCTATGCGAAGTTACCCTACAGAGGCATAATTCTTGGTGTTCTGCCGGGTCGGAGCAATTCATCCGATTGGCCCTCAAATGGTGGCCCGTGCCAGGGCGATGTTGGCCATGCGGGGGATAACCAAGTGTGTGCCCAGTATGCAAGCGAAAGTAGGACCAAACCGGTCTAGCCGGACATTGAAGCGAACAGAAGAAAAAGGTATAAGGTATATACACAAGCCAGAAACCACCAAATCCATGCAATACCATACCCGCACATTACACACAAGATTTGCCCACCGTTCAGTGTATATTCCCATTCATGTCTATAGTCACATCTCTTCTTTTTCACCAAACCTTCATCATTAAATATTCATGCAGCAAGAAGTGAAGCTCTCTGTGAGGTATCTACAAAACAAAGACCATGACACCAGCAGCGATGGCGAGCAAGTAGCTCACAGTGCTGGTGGAGGCCGCGCCCAGGAACTCCTCGCTTGGATGCTTGGTGCTGTTGGGCGGGTTGGGGTACGCGCCCGTGGGGTTGCTGGGGTAGGGCACGCTTGGTGCAGGGCTCGTCTCGACGATGATACCACCGGTCGGGTAAGGCGGTACTGTGACACTTGAAAGAGAGGTGCAGTTGTCTTTGGGGGTCTCAACTGGTGGAGGAGTTTCAATAGTCGTGGTGACAGTTATCGTGGAGTCGGTGCAGGGAGAAGATTCAGCCGGAACGCTGCTGCTGCTCTCCTCAGTCGGTGGGGTGGCTTGGGGCGGAGAAGGGGGGACTGTGCTGCTCGCCTCTGTCGATTCCGGAGGTGGCGGCGAATCGGATGTAGCAGGGGCTGTAGGAACAGACTCGGTAGAGGTGGTGCAGGGCGTCGACTCAGGAGGAACCTCAGACGTCGACTCTGGGGGCGGTGGAGGCCTGATTAAAAATATGTTAGTTCAATTCAGAGAATTCAGAATCGTTGTATTAACTTACACTTCCGAGCTGGAAGGCGGCGGAGGAACCTCCGAGCTGCTGGACTCAGCGGGTGTGCTGCTTGGCGGTGGCGGCGGGACTTCGCTGGACTCCGTCACTGGCGGCTGGGTAGAGGACTCTGGCGGTGGTGGCGAGTCGGAGGTAACAGGGACTTCCGGCGGAGGTGTAGGAATACCAGGTGTCTCGGTGGATTCAGTGCAGGAAGTTGACTCTACAGGAGTAGTAGACTCCGGTGGTGGGGGCGCTTCAGAGGTGACAGGGACTTCGGGCGGTGGGGAGTCAGAGGTGACGGGGACCTCCGGTGGTGGAGTAGGGACACCAGGGGTCTCGGTGACTGGTGGAGGACCAGTAACAGTCACGGTCTCAACTTCGCAATCGCAAGGAGTTTCTTCCGGAGGCGGTGTGCTCTTGGTAGCTTCCTCCGAGCAAGGGGTGCTGGTGGCGGCAGCGCCATCCTCTTCGGGCTTTCCGGTGGCAGAAGCAGAGGGCTTAGGCTTGGGAGAGTCAGAAGAACCACCGCTCTCGATTCCCTTGCCACCAATGACCTTGATGGACTCCCATGAGCCAGACTTGTCGGTCCACTCGTACTCCTTGCCGGGAGAGTAGTTGATGATCTTGACCTTTTCAACGACCTGGTTGAAGGGAGCCTGAGAGTAGTCGACCTTGCCACCCGCCCAGTCCTGGGTACCCTTATCTTTGGAGTCACCACCGGCCCAAATACCGATGCGAACGTTGCAAGGAGTTTGCGGGTAGTTGTGTCCGCCGTTGGCGTCGCCGTAGTTAAGAGTGCGCACTGGAGCATCATCGATGAGCCAAGTAAGCGATTCAGCGGTCCAGTTGAGCGCATATCTGTGAACCTCTTCAATGCTTGGGACATCGGCCATGATCATGCGGTCGTAGACGGTTGTGTTGCCCTTGCCGAAGTAGTTCATCTGTGCGTGGGTTGCGTCCGATCCAATAAATTCCCAATCCACCTCGTCAAGATCGTCAGACTCCAAAACGATAGAAGAGACAATTCCAGCACCACGGGCAGCCTTCATTGTGACTTCAACGAAACCGAAGTGGAGGTAGCCATCGCTTTGAATGGTGGGAGCGTCACCGGTCTTCTTAACGCTGAAAACGACACCTTCGTCGGTGAACTCGGCACCCTTCGCGGTCTGCTGCCAGCCTTTGAGTGCTCTCTCGCCGTCCTTGAAGTTGCTCTCGAAAGTCTCTGCGATCGCCGGATTGTTGTCGCAATCCTTCTCCATCGGGTTGCAAAGCGTGAAGGTCTGCGCGTTAGCTAACGCCGTGAGGGCGCTCGCCGTAAGGATATAAGAACGCATTATGCTTGTAAAATTCTCAATACGTGTGTGGGTATATGCGCAGGTATGCTGAAGTTAGGGAATGGTAGGCCTTTGCCGTTTGTAATTTCGGAAAGTTTTCTCTCACAGAGAATTCGGTTTGTTGTTGAACAAGCGGTGATGTCTAGCCTCGCGTGATACTAGATCGACGGTGTAGTGGCTCAAGCGGTTAAAGAGTGAATGAATGAATGAATGAACGATCCGGAAAACAGAGCCTTGTCGAAACAGTGACAAGTTAACAACACAAAGAATGTACCAGTACGAAGATCGTCCTGCGGAGAGAATGTAGTGAAGGGAGTGTGTGGTTTAAAACAAGGCGCAAAAAAGACAGAAAGGAAGGTGAGGTGAGGTCTGTGTCCGCCCGTCAGCAGAAGTAGCAGTCCGAGATCCTGCGAACAGGGCGCCTCTATAAAAAGTGCCCAGTCCGCATGCACGCAATTTCCGTACAAGGTCACCGTAAATGAGGACAGGAGGTCGATCACCTGCGGCCACTCAGAGCAGCGCACGGCGACTCCTGTTTCGAGCGCCAGGCGGACATGAGTGGCCAAGCGCGGTCTTCGCTCACTCCAGCTGGTGTTTCATGAAACAGGTGTGGGAACTAGCGGCATCAGAACTTTGTCCGGCCCTGAACCGGCCCTATCATGTGCGACAGAGACCTGGCGCTGGCAGCTGTCTCCGGCAACGGTTGCGTTTGGCGAGAGCCGCTGGCAATCCACACAAGCCCTGCATTTCGGCCCTGCGCCGCACTGCCGACCAAGCGTGGAGGCTGAGCATAGAGACAGCAGCTAACGCCACGTGAATGTCTTTCGGGGACGGGCAATGTCGAAACCGCTGACGTGCGTACGATGGTGTTTGTTCGGGGGGATAAGAGGACCGATGCACATCTGTGCTCCCCCTTTGCGCTGCTCTCCACCGGGATTGTGATGCGACGGGAGACTTTCTTCTCGCGCACGGCCAAGCGGATATCCTTCACTGGCCTTGTAGATCTAAGAGGGGAAAACCAAGAGGGGAAAACCGAGAGGAATGGAGAACACTTATGCAAGGATGGGCGGGCCCTGGCGATCCATATTGTGATTTGGAACGACTTAGAGCGAGCGCAGGCCTGTGAAAGTGGCCTTTAGCCGCCAATGCGCTGAAGCTGCGCACTGGTTTAACGCTTCGGGATAGCCCCGTGGCTTCGAATCGTACTTGCTGGCGGGCTCGTAGAACGTTTTGCCATTTTTATTGTATTGTGAGTGGATGCCCGTAGTAGGAAGTACTATGCGGCGCGCGAGAAGTTGATGGAGTTATGCGCACATACCCCACATTCTACCCGGTCCCAGCATCGAAATCGCGAAGAAACCCACGCAACGACCCACAACACAACCAGTATAAGTGACTTGAGGTCCAACGTGTCTTCTGAGGCTTTAGAATAATCATGTCGACTGCATTCCATGACAGACGATGGCACAGAATGGCGAACAGGTGAATATAATAACAGTTGCACCTTGCCCTCGTCGCGCCGTGCACGATCTAGACAGGTTTTTCGATTTCAAAAGAAATTTGGCTTTCGCAACGATCCTTTTGACGGTTATACTTGGCGGAGAGGATAAGGCGCCAAGTGCATGCAGCACCAATTGGCCTAGAAAGCTTCCCTCCGCAATATCCTGATCGGTGTTTCAATCAACGTTGGGTCGAAGAAATACACGTGGGCGACCATTTACCCTTTCGCACTTCGCAAAAGAGGACCGACATGAAGATTTGGTAAAGCTTTGAGTGAGAATTGGCGTCTGCCAGGCATTCATCCGGAGCTAGGTGAGCTGAGCAACCGAGCAACCCGATTGGGAAGCCAGTCACGGAAACTAGCTGAAGTCCGACGACGCTGCGGACTTGGCCACATAGCCACTGGGCGACCATCATCAGGACCACCTCATGGCCTCTTCGTATGCATGTCAATTGGTGGCGTGCATAGGACTTCGCAGGTAGCTGTGGTCGAGAGATTGCAGAGCCGGGTGTTGCAGTGCGGCGCGGTGGTTGGGAAACGACGGGAGAGAATAGCGCATTCTTTACCGCGCGAAGAACGTACGATCCTGCAGGTCCAAAATGGTCAGTTATGGACAGAAGACATCCTGAATAACCAAATCACGGTTCCTTTTGCACTTCATCAGAGCTTTCTTAGTCTCGTACATTGAACCTGCAGCATTTCGTCCCTCTTTGCCAGGGCTAGCAAACGCTAACCACAAGACAAAGAGCAGACTAAGAGGCTGCAGTTCCTGCAGTTCAAGTGTATGGAGTCGCCTCCAGTCATCATAGTGCGGGAGGACAGCATTCGAAACATCGGCGGCGACATACCTTTCCTGCTCCAACTCGTTGCACAGCCTCCTGTCACCTGCTTCACATTAGCAATGAAATCCATCATGTAATATATCAAAACGATCCTCGATGGTATTATCAATCAGATCTTTTCAGTTGGTTGGACCTTCAGCCGAGGCCACTCGAGTGAGGGCTTCGTTCGACACCCCGGCCGCATTCGCGGGGTAGTATCCCGGGGGATAACATCCTCGTAGACTACACAACAACTAGAGGTGACTTACCGCAGTTGCACTGGAATCGGGACCACACGTGCGCTGATGTTTCAATGGCGAGCGGCGAGACAAGTGGACCGCATGTTTGCTTGAAACTGCGGCAGTCGCAGGCCGGCTGGACACCCCATGTCTGAGCTGCGTCACATCTCAATATGCTGGGTCGGAAGCCACCTTGGCCGTGAAGGCGCAAAATAGTAGATACGAGATGTGTTGAATGTGATGGGACGGAGAAGGATCGATGGGCACCGGTCGAAAAGGGAAGGCGAAGAAGGCAAGTGCACCCGAAAATCACTTAGTTACCAACCGGCTTAACGCTTAACGTGTTTTACCACTCAGCGGCGCACACCAGTCAGCGGCGCACCCGCCAAAATCACGACGCGTCTCCACACAACACCCACGATGCCAGCCGCCCAGCGCGCTTAGTAGGCTTAAAAAGAGGGCAGGCTTTCTCTTTCAAAGCATACCTTTTAAATAAAATAAATTTTAAGCTATTAAAGGGCTATAGCTATATATAGCGTCTTAATAGGAAGTCTTTACTAACGCGTTAATAGTATCCTTTTATAGGCTATATTTTATAAAAAAGTAATTTTTAATAAATTAAATTTTAAACTTTAACTAATATAGGTTTCCGCCCTAAATTATTAATTTAATATACGTAGCGAAGGGCTCCCTTCTTAGCTTATTAGTAAAAACTATGTAATGGATTAGACCCTGAGTGGCCGTCTTACCTCACTAGGTTAGCGTGGCCCTAGTGGCTTGGCGTATTTATATATCTTGCCACATCTGCCCTTATGGCACTCTCTACGCTATGTCTCACTAGTAATACACGCATGTACTACTCAACATACCCGTGCCCTTACAAACTAAATATTATACTTTATTAACACCTAAATAGAGGTCTAAATAAAATAAAATTATAAATTATATTTATAGCGCGTAAAATTTAAGGACCTAATAATGATTTATATGCTGCTTAAGCTTATAAAAGAAACGCGTTAGTTATATAGTATATTTAATATGGATATTGTTAGGATCTGAACATGTATGGAACACGGAGGACCAACGGGCCTTAGTAGAAGTGACACTCGGCGGGGTCGCGTAACCGAGGTCACGTGATGTACCATCCAGCCAAGACATACCATCCTGCCAAGATTGTGGAAGGTGTACCATCCATAGACGGCGCGACCATCCATCGGAATCTAGGGACAGTAACAAGAGAGATGGACAGTAAGGTTTACCCCCCCTTGTATATAAACCCACACGAATACCCTTATGGCATTCGTGTTTAACCTGTTTATTAATCTATTGTTTGGATCTGAATAAGCAATCTTGTTGATTTAATTGTGCTGTACACACCTTTAATACTAACGCCCTAGTGACAAGCGCAAGCTATCACTACGATCCTCTCTTGTCCTACTAGTATTCCTGCCCGAGAACCAACCTTGGCCCCTTAGGGATTAGCTATCTCTTCGGGATCTTAACAGATATCTATAACTTTAATAAGACTAGCTTTATAATATGTATTACTATAATGTGGAAAGTTGTTATAAGCTCTAAGGTAGTTAGTTAGGTAGTAACTATATAGCTAGGTAATTATAAGTAAGTAATAGTAATTAAGTATGTTAACGCGTCTAGCTACAATGTGTGAAAAAAGTAGACTATCGCTCATGTGAGCTGCCAAGGCGCTAGGTGTTTTATCGATAAGGGCACCTGGTCCGTGCCTCAGCTTCTAACTGAACACTAGGACTCTATCACCACCTTGTATATATCGATTTTTTCGCCAACAACACCCATTATGCCACCTCAACGCACTAGCGACCGCCCGCACGACTCTCGCAACCTTACAGAGGCTCAGAAAGGTGCTATTATAGTCCTACGCAAGCTCTCTAACACTGAATACGCCTATATCGCTAGCGCGATAGGTTTAAGTATCTTAACACTATAAAAAGTCTTTAAAATGGTTAAAAAGGCTTACGCGGAGGCCTTTCTTAAGTCTTTACTTAATAATTTACTAGTTATAGTTTATGCTACCTATATTAGTCCTTTTAAAGCTAAACCTAAAATACGTAATAGTAGCAAGCTTAGTGCTTAAATATATAATACTATCATATAATTTAGTACTTATAATATTAAAAAATTTAACATACTATATCATCTAAAAGGTTAAAATTATAATAAGCTATTTTATATTAGTTAAAATTACTTATAAGCACTGTAATTATAACTATACTTGCGCTATTATATAAGGTATACGCCTAAAAAAGCTTAAGCTTAATAATAATAATATATATAACTAAGAGCGCTATGTTATTTAGATTTTTACTACTTATAAGTACTTTACTTCTAAGTTTATATTTATTTACTATAATATGACTAGTAAATTAATTAGAGACAGGAATTTTCGTGAAAGTAAGTAAAATATTTAAAGGGTATATAGCGCTTTAGCTAATAAATACGCCTTCTTATATTGCCTACCCTCTTTTAGCCTTATAATATACGCTACCACGTCTACTAATGCTACTTTTAGTAGTCTAAAATGCCTATATTTAGTATAGGTAGTAGAGGGGGAAAAGGATTATAAAGAAATACTTAAGTATATATATAAAGCTAATAAAAGGGCTTGTAAATTAATTAATAATAAAAGGGCCTATATAAATATTACTAGCACCTAAAAGGAGCGCGCTTTTAGTAAAATTAACTATAATATTCTTTATTATAATAAGGCTACTAAGGCTACTAACTAAGCTATTAGTAAGAAGTAAGGAGCCTTCTAGGCTAGTTATAAAAACTTTATTACTCCTAATAAGTTTTTTAAATACGAGGATTTTATATATAAAAGTAAGAAGGGTATAAACAGGAGCTAGTACGCTAAATAGGTGCATAAGGACGTTATTTTTCCCTACTATAAAGCTATACGCGCTAATAACCCTTATACTTAGATATTCTTAGTATAGGATAATATTTACCTTTATAGCATAGGGCTCTAATATTACGCACCTAAAATTAAAGAGAAGGATATACGCTTTACTCTATACTCCCCTAACTTACCTAATCTATACCTAATTAAGCGCTATTTTAGCAGGCTTAAGGGTTTTTTAGAAGACTATAAAGTAAAGAGAGCGACGAAATTAGCTAAAAATAATACAGTAGTATTTATATAAGCTATTTAGCAAGACGATAAGGCAATAAGGTAATATATAGCTTATTAACTCTATCCTAATTACTTTTGTAATATAGCTAAAGCTTGTAAAAAAGCTAATTATAATAACAACTTCACGGCATAATTTAAATACCTTTACACGTAGTATATTGCTGCTTGAAGCTACTTCAATGGTGGTATATTCAAGATATAGCTGAAATTTTTGGTGTTCAGCCAAGGAATTTCACGTGAGCGATAGTCCACTTTTTTTTCATCCATTATAGTCTATCCTACACTTTATAATCCTACGAGAAAAGCTCTACTAAGCTAGCTAGTATTAAAGTTTCCTATTTAACTAGGCTATTACTATTAATAATAATAGTTAAATAATTAATAAGCTTGGCCTTAAGTAGGTAAAGTACCTCTACTAATATATAGTATTTTATACTTCTAGCACCTACTAACTACTTATTCTTAATAGCTATAGTGGCTACGTAACGCCTAAGTTTAATTAGTTTTATGAAAAGAATAAAATTATTACACTTTATATATTACCATATATATTACACCTCCTTTAGTAATTTAATATTAGCTACTTTTTACTTCTTAAGCGTATGTATAGCTATTAAGTATTTAAGCTTACGTAATAAATTGTCTTCTATATTAATAAGTAAGACTTTCTTTAAATATGTCTCGATATTAGAAAGATAGACTTATTAAAATAGAATATTTAGGTTAGCTTTTAGGTAATAGGGCTAGTCCTAGACTATTAAAAATACGTATTAGTATTACTAATAGTAGTTAAGACGCTATTTTTACTAAGTATAGTAATTTATACTAAGGTCGCGTAGATATTAAAAATATTACTTAGTTAATGTAGCAGGCTAAACTTATTTAAGACTACCTAAATTATTAACTTTAAAACTTTACTACCTAAGCTATTTACTAGCTTATTAATAGTTACTAACTTCCTATAAATTCTATAATAATTTTTATGAATAAGAATAAAAGTTCTAATAGGTTTGTTAGCGCTAGTAGCGGAAGGAGTAATAGCGCTAATAGTATATAGCTTATAAAAGAACTCTATAGGTAGAGGAAGGTTAATTACTTACTATAAAGGCTAAAAGGATACTCTAATAGGTAGAGTAGGTAGGACAGGCAAGTAGGCCTCGAGTAGGCTTATAAATAGGTTAAGGGTTACTAAGCTTAGGTTAGGGTTAGGTTAAGGTTATGCTAGTATAAGTATAGGTTAAGTTAGGTTATAAAATCGTTAGATTAGGGTTAGGTTAGATTATCAAAGCGTTAAGTTAATATTAAGTTAAAATTATACTAATAATATTAAGATTTACTAATTTTATTAGGTTATACTAATCCTATTAGGTTAGGCCTAACGTTTAGTATATAGAAATCTTTTTAGGGTTATTAATAATTTAACGCTAGTATAGCTTAATTACAATACTTTTAGAACGTTACCTATAATAACTATTTATAATAATTCTTATATAAAATTAATAAAAACTAGAAAAGTTTAATATAGACGCTAGTAACCTAACCTATACTATACTAGTGCTAAAAAGTTAAGTTAAAGTTAGGTTAAGATCAGGTTTTTATGTAATATAACCTAACCCTAACCTAACCCTAACCTATTTACAAGCCTAGCCTCGAGCACTACTAATATATAGTAAGTATTACGAATAAGGTAATAAAAGGACCTAGTGTACTAGTAGATAACGCGTATCTAATAGATCTATTTACTATATATTTTATTACGTTATTATAGAGCCATTACAAGAAGACGTATTGCAATTTTAGTAGGATGCGCCACTAACTAGTGTGCGTCGCTAAGTAGTAAAATACGTTAAAGTTTTTTACTAGTTATTAAGCCACTCTAGTTACTAAGCTACCCTACTAAAACCGACGTGACGTTCTACACGATAGCTTAATAATATAATAATTAAATTTATTATAAATAAATTTACATAATAGCTAAAGTTTTTAAGCAATACTAAGTGTTTTTATAGCCTTACTTATAGTAGTTAATATATATAGGTAGTGCTTATATTTACCCTATATAGTCCTTCTACTCTACCTACTAAAGTATCTTTTTAGCCTTTATAGTAACCTTTTAATCTTCCTTAGCCTATAGAGCCTTTTTAAAAATAATATATTATTAGCGCCTACCTTGCCTATATCTATAGTTATTATTAGTTACTTACAGCCTTTTATTCTCTTTTACTAAGATTATTACTAAGTTTATTATAAGCTAATAAGTTTAAAATTATTATTATAAATAATTACATATAACTCTAGTATAGTACTTAACCTAAGTAGTAGTATAAGGCATTATAGCTATCTATACTATCTTAATAATAGTCTATAGTAGTAATAGTGTCTTAACTATAGTTAGGTATAAGAAGACCTAATTTAGATAAAAAAGTACTAACCTTATTACTTAAAAGCTAGCCTTAATATTATACTTTTTAAAAACAGCATTATATATATATATATATATGTAAATTAATAGAAACTCTTTCTTATTTATATAATAGATACTTTATTCAGCTGGCTTCATTACCTTATATTTATACGCTATCTTAATAGGTAAGAAATAATTAATATTTTGAAAACATAAAAAGTAGCTTACATAGGTCAGTATATAATGACTAATCTTACATACTTAATAATACTAATTAAACTTAGGGGTAGCATAACTACTATAACTATTTAAGATAAGTAGCTACTAAGTACTTACTATATAGAACTTTATATACTTATTAAAGTGCTCTAGCTAAGTGAACCTTAAGTTATTTATTATTTAACTATTATTACTAATAGCTAGTACCTAGGTAGTAGATAAGTTAGTATACTAGCTGGCTTAATAAAGCGTAATACCTAGTTTTTACTTATAAGCTATAAAGTAAAAATCTAGCTATATATAGTAAGTAAATAGTTAGCTATCTTATATATATTAATAATATAAGGTAGAAATTTATAACGTACCTGGCAAGCGAGCTAATCAGGCAAGTAAGCTAATTACACTGCCAAGATCCCTCCAAAATCTATACTCTACACGATAGTATAGAACGCACACAAACAGTTATTAAAAATTATAGTAAAGTAATTTATTTAGAATCTAGTTCTTCTTATTTCTTATATATGCGTAAGTTATACCTAGTCTTGCTGTAGCGCCTCTAGTATTATTAATTAGATTTATCTTTATTAGCACGCGCCCTTGTTTCCGCCTTTTTGTCATTACTACGCGCCTTAAACTCCTTTAAAGGAATTAGTTACTAGCCTTTTTTAGTAGTAAAATCTCTTTTGTATTATTTTATTATTACTTTCTCTTAATTAATTTACGTTATATAGTAGCCTTATTAGTAGCATAAAGCTTAGCAATCTATTTCTACGCTAATACTAACTTATATATTACTATTATTACACTGTTTACTATTTTTTAAAGGCTTTAACTATAATTATTAAAAAAACTATCTAGGTGCCTTTAAATCCTCTCTTTTACTAGTAGTAAACACAATCCTAATTTTAGCATAATACTTAGTATTTATAACTATTATATACTATTATATATAGTATAAAGTAAAGGCGTACGTAGGCGAACATAAAGTTTTAATATTATTACTTTTAGATTAAAAAGTACTAAACTAGCGCTTTTAAAACTTTTAAAAAAATTTATAATCACTATCTTAAAAGTGGTAATAAAATATAGGAAGAACTTAATTTTAATAATATATATAATATAGTTACGTATTAGATCCTTAGCTTAGCGCCTATACGCCTTCTTTAATAGCATAAAATACCCTATATCTAGAGGGTATAGGAGGTGCGACTAATGTGCAAATATATGAAAAGTAATAATTTTATTCTGCTTATAATAGTTTTAGAATTTAAGTAAGTTATAGCTCTTATAATTATTAATAATAAGTAAACGTACTATGCTACTAGTACGCCTCTTTGTATACTTATTAAAGAACTTTAACTATTATAAACTAAGCTTGTTTATTATCTAGCTATTCTTAGAGACTATAATAACCTAATTATAAGGTAGGTCCTTCTCCGTATACTAGACAGAGAGGTAGTGCTTATCCTAGAAGATAAGAAAGGATAGAATCGCCTACTCCATTACGTTAATACCTTTAATAATTATAGTCTATTTATAGTTACTCTATTATATACTTTTTAGCTATCTTTAGTGCTTAGAAACTATATTAACTACTTTAGTTAATATTATACCTATTATAAAGCTAGTCTTATTAATGTTCTTGGTATCCTTACCTAAGATACTATGATTAGCTTTAGTATTCTTCACGAGCTAGAACTAGCCCTATATAACGTTAGGATCCTTACAGAAGACTCTTTTATACTTATACTTTTAATTAAACTTTATTATAAAATGTAGCTAATGCTTAATAAAGTTTATAGTATACTTTTAGCTAACTAGTCATTAGTTACGCTTAGCCTATAAAAAATTAGCTTTATCTACTACTATAATAGGCTAAGATAGATATCCTTACGCGTTTAGGTTAAGTAAATCATAAATAAGTACTTACTCCTTTATTAGAAAATTTTTTTTTTAAGTTAAAAGTATAATTATATTAAAAACGCGATTCTAGCGCATCTTATACTTAGTATATTATAAATTTTTTAATAAATAACTATAGCGTGTCGCTAGCTGTTAAATCCCTATGGGGTAGCTAGTCTTAAGGGAGACTAGAGTTAGTTCT
Source organism: Bimuria novae-zelandiae CBS 107.79 (assembly GCA_010015655.1). Lineage (NCBI taxonomy): Eukaryota > Fungi > Ascomycota > Dothideomycetes > Pleosporales > Didymosphaeriaceae > Bimuria > Bimuria novae-zelandiae. The sequence continues at coordinate 402,159 of ML976659.1, forward strand.
TAGGTAAGAGTACTATAAGGTAAATAAAAAAGTTATTAATAGCTTGTGCGAATTAATAAGGTTATTGGTATTAAAAGTAGTGCACGGTTATAAATAAATTAATAACTTAGGTTAAATATAAGTATAGAGGGACTATACTTAGCGTTCCTATATATATAACTAATCCTATAATATCCCATGGTTCCATACTATCCTAAACGTGGTACATGTGGGATCCTATGGTACAGTCACGTGATCCCAATGTCCTATAATCTTGGCGTGTGGGACATCGTGGGGACATTACATAATCCTCAGTGGGGCAATAGCGTAACTTTTCGTTATAAAGTACCTGATGTCGTTCCGTTGAACCTGGGATCCTCACACTAGCTTAGTATCGCGTTTTATTTAATAGCCTAAATTATAAGCTATATGTAAGCTTCTTTTAATTATAGTACCTAATATGGTAGTTAAGATATTGCGTTATACTATAGGAGATAGTATGTTTTAGTGGGGTCTTAGCAGAGTGATTAGCTCGCTTGCCAGATACGTTATTAGTTAAGGTTTAGTATTTACTTTACTAAAGCCTACCTTGTTATAAGGTGTAACTTCTATTTTTAGGCGTTAGTAGTAGCCTAAGGTAAAATATTATTAACACGTTTATAAACTATAAATTAGAGGATATTATAGAGTATTGTAGCGTTCTAATAGCTAAAGATCTAGCTAGTCTAAATCGGCTGCTTTACCGTGGCGGTTCAGCAAATGGGCCGGTTCGGCATTTAGGCCACCCTCGCTTTTTTCACCCCTTGCTTCACCCTCCTATAACTTAACTAATATAGCTCCAATTAACGACGTAATTAAAGAAATCAAATTATATAAATTAGCTAAAAGATAGTCGAACTAAAAAATCGCAAAGAAATATAGTATGCCACGTAAATTATTAAGGAGACTATACTAAGGCAAAAATACTTTAATAGAAAAGTAGAAACTCTAACGCAGAAAGATTAACTTATAATAAGAATTAAAGCTTATAAGCTATATAAAGCAGCTTATAGCTTATTAGATACTACCTAGAAGAGAAATAATATAGAATTTTACTGTATCGGCGCAGGTCACTCAAAGGATCGATGTTGGCGTATCTCCTAGCAAAGGCATGTGGGAGTGCGTATATAAGAATGTAGCCTCGAATGAATTAAGTGCCTATAGGCCTGGTACGAAAGGATACGGAAAAGGTACTAAACTACAAA